>MDKI01253657.1:0-17829 GCA_005239505.1 Nicotiana paniculata
TTTTAAAAAGCGGGTATAGGTTAAATGGGGGCAACCAAATAGGGTGCCCCGCGCAATTTTTACAGTTAATGAGGTCCAAGCCCAATATCCCTTTTATTCAGGGGGAAGTGCACTATTAACCATTTTTAAGCTCGTTGTTTACAATATATATATATATATATATATATATATATTTTTAAATTCGCCAATTCATTCAAACTTCAGGGCTAAATATCCTAAATTTCTGAGCTGCTAATTCAAACTTCATGTTTAACTATCATGAATTTTTGTGCTGCTAACATGGTTTGTCATGAATTTTCTGAATTACGAATTTTAAATTCAAGACTTAGTGTTCTAAATTTTTGAGCTACTAACTTTGAATTTAGGATTAAATGTCATGAATTTCTGAACTATTACTTTGAAATTCAGAACATAAAATTTGAATTTATGGACACATTTTCAAACTTTAGGACATGATGTCCTGAAATTTTAACCTTAAACTTTAAACTTCAGCACGTTTGTCCTGAAATATAAGCGAATTGGTTAATCTTTAAATTATTATAAACTATAGATATATTTTAAACAACTTAAAAAATGGTTGCTTGGTATCATTTCCACTAAATCATGCATTTGCCCTTGAGGCACAAGACTTCCTCAATACTTGTCTACTTGGGGCATTTGCAGAAATAACCTTTTTTACTATTTAAATTACATTAAGGAATCAAAGGGCAAATTTTACCAAATGATGGTAAGTGCTACAAGCTCAAGATTTTTTTTAAGGTACTCTGTTCAAAACAAGCTACTTTCGATTTTCTATTCGTGAAATTGATATGTCACGGCCCAATTTCACCTATGGGCCGTGATGGCGCCAACGTTATCGCTAGACAAGTCAATAGTGAACTAACTCTGCGATCCCTTCTTTTAAAAATTTAAAATAGTTGATTTTTGATTTGTGCATAAATAAGAAGTAAGATTTTAATAAAAATGATAGATCAGATTTTGAAAGCATGTGAGATAGGTAAAATAACCCAAAAACCATCAAGTGTCCACTAGCATAAATCGCCAAGACCTGGTGTCACAAGTGTATGAGCTATTACCAGAATATACAAAAGAATACTTCACTACTGTCTGAAACGAAATAGGCAGAAAATAAAGCAAAAGAAAGACTTCGGTTGCAGCAGAACGGGCTCGAAAGGCAGCTCACCGCAAAGTCTCGTAGTAGTCAAGGATGCGTGTCGGACTGATATCCAGATGCACCTGCCTCAGATCCTGCACATTAAGTGCAGAAGTGTAGCGTGAGTACATATATCACATGTACCCAGTAAGTATCTAGTCTAATCTCGAAGAAGTAGTGACGAGGGGTCGACTTCGACACTTACTATGGCCAACAATAAAAATATATAGAATTCTAATTAAACAAGGGATATATAAATGACAATAGAACTCGGAAGCAAGAAATAAATAAGTAATTCTTTCACTGTTAGTAAGTACCAAATCAATTTTCCTCATTTAACCATTTAACCTCTCAAACCAATGAAACAATATCAAATATAATTGGGCTTCCCGTATTATTGCGCACGAATTATGCCGAGGACGTACAGGCCGATCCAAAATACATATACATATAATGTGTGCACTGTCGAGGATCGAACGACACGAGCCATATATGCATCTATTAACATGTCGAGGCGAACGACCCATTCCTATTAGAGTAGTGGAAATTTATCCCGCTCGCGAAATATACTTGTGACGCGGTTGAACATAGATTTCTCAAGTTATCATAATATTCCCTCAAATCTTTCCAAAACAAGAAATTCAACTAGAAACTTTTAAAATCTTGAAATCCTCAATCTCCGCTCTATTCAAGGCAATTAGTAAGCATAATAAAATAAAGGTGTCAACAAAGGATGGTGTAAACCTAAAACTATGCGGATATAAGCATAATTAGTAGCTACATACGGACTCTCGTCACCTTGTGTGTACATGGCCCCCACAAATAGAAGCACATATTAATTAAATTCACCTATGGGGTTAATTACCTCATACAAGGTTAGAAAAGAGATTTACCTCGTCTTAAGGCTTACTTTCCGGTCCAAAATTGTGATTTAAACCCTCAATTCGGTGTCAAACGACTTGAAACTAGTCAAATGTTATATAAATTAATCAATACATGTTCAAAAGTTCATATTCTAACTATTAAAATGAGTTCCCAACCCTAATTGAATAATTTCTAAAATTCACCTCTGGGCTCACGTGCCCCGATTCCGAAAATGTTCGAAGAAAGTTGTTACCCATACCCTCATGAACTCAAATATATGATTTTCACTAAGTTCCATAACAGTTTTCGTGGTAAAATCTCATTTTTATCAAAATCTAGGTTTTTCATCTAAACTCATATTTTCCACAAATTTATATGTTAAAATCTACCCATAATCTATGTATTAAACTCACATTAGGTAGAAATTACTGACCTTCAAAAGCTAGGTGAAACCCCTCTCGGAGAGCTCCAAAAATGCCCAAGAGATGAAAGAAAATGAGCCAAAATAGCCTAAGTCTCGTTCTTAAAAGATGTATCTGCCCAATGGTCCTTATACGCGATCGCGGCCAAGCTCTCGTGATCGCGATCGCGAAAGCTACACTGAGGAGCCCAAGAAAAAGCTTTACGCGAACACGAGAGGACCCATGAGAACGCGGTGCACTAAGCCACCTACTCCTTGCGAATGTGGGGCCCAACATGTAAACACGTAGGACAACTTGGTTGCCCAGGCCCAGGCCCAGGCTTATACGCGAACGCGGCCTGCCCAGTGCGAATGAGAAGGCCAAAGGGTCCAGGCCTCCGTGAACGCGACCCTGCATACGGGAACGCGTAGGGAAAAAGAACCCGGTCCCCAAATCCTCATCGCGAACGCGAGGGGCTTTTCGAGTTCTCGAAGACGGAAACCAGAACAGAGAATCTGGTGTTTTCAACTTAACTCCGGGTGGTCTGAAACACACCCGAGCAAATCGGGACCCCGTCCAAATATACCAACAAGTCCATAAACATAATACGGACATGCTCGAACCCTCAAAACACGTAAAACAACCACGAAACTAAGAATTGCACCCTAAAATCGAATTAAACCAAAATATGAACTTCAAGTTTCCAAATCTCTCCGAACGCGCTGAATCATACTTAGACTACTCGGAATGACACCAAATTTTGCATGCAAGTCGTAAATCACCATATGGAACTATTCCCGATCTCGGAATCTCAATTGGACCTTGATAACCCCAAAACCTACTCCAAACCAAATTTAAAGAACTTTAAAACCTTCAAAGAGCCAACTTTCATTATTAGGCGCTGAAACGCTCCCGAAGTATCTAAAACCCCATCCGAACATACGCCCTAGTCCGAAATCATCATACGAACCTATTGGAACAGTCAAATTCTTATTTTGAGGTCGTTTACTCAAAATGCTGATCAAAGTCAAACTTAGCCTTTTAAAGTCAAACAATGGAACCAAGTATTCCGATTTCAACCCAAACTCGCCCAAATCCCGAATTAATCATCCCTGCAAGTCATAAAATAGTAAAAGCATATACGGAGAGCCTTATTTAAGAAAACGGGATTCTAAAAAGTAAAATGGCCGGTCGAATCATTACATGATAATTTGAAATAAATAATTTATTGTTATTTGCTTTCTTTTTCTTTTTGTATTCTTCCTTCCCGTAAGTCTTTTTAAAACGCTTCCCCAACCATGCATGATGCAACCAAGACACAAAGAAGAAAATAGGTGGTCGCCACTTGTTATGATCATGAGAGGCAGATCCTGGATTTGATAGCTACGGTTGCCACCGTATTTAATACAAACATGTCACTAATCGAGGTAATCGAATTAGGGGAAATCGAATTAAGGTGTATGATATGTATTATGAATTATCCATATCCCATTTGTGAGATTATACTGGATATATTGTATGTTATTATTTTATTTTGAATTAATTCGATTCGCTTTACAAAATATTTTATGCATAAATAAATACGCCATAACCAAATTGAAAATGCTTCGTCCTATATCAAAATCAAGAAGAAAAAATATTAGATGGATTGACATAAAATGATTAAAATCATACACATAAATAGTTTAAAATCTAGAAAAAGAAAACACTAAGAACAGGGACGGCTCAAACACATGTGTGGCCTAAATTCAAGTTTAACATGAGGCTTAAATTTTTAAAAGAAAATTATGATATATATTTTTATTTGAAGTCTATTTTTCTATTTTTTTCGAGATGCAAAGTTATTAATAAATTTTTTTATAATCAATTTCCTCAAATAATTCCTTTTCAATTGATAATACAATCAACCCATTTGATATGTCTTAAGACATTGTTAATCTGATACAACTGTTATAAAAAAACTTTACTTTTGTATGAAAAGTACTAATTATTTTATAAATACCTATAAAATTATTATTTCTAAAAAATAGTGCCCGGGGAAGAAACATAATTAGGCAATATTTAAGTAACTCTTACATAAACCTAGCAGAGTAGGTAATTAACATAAATGGCAACTAAATAATTACATTAATTAATAAAAACCTGTAAATCTGGACCGAGAATCATGTTCAAGGAAATCCAAATCGATCCAATTCCTAAAATAATCAAGCTGACAAGATTCACGGAACAAATAATCCTAAACGTTTGCTTCCTATTTCTTTGGTATATATATATATATATATATATATATATATATATGGTATAAAATACATATAAAAAATATATATATGACATATTGATGGAATATTTAAATTATAAATTATACAATATAATATAATTAAAATATATTAAAGGTATATTCTGAGTAAAAAAATAAAATTGTACAGCAAAAAGTTTAAAAACTTAAAGAAAAAAAAATACTAAAATTCTTATTGTGCAAACTCATTAAAGAGGGAATTTTTAGATTTTTTTTTTCAAAATCTTTAATATATTTGGATAAGTGTTATTTATGGAAGAGAAGAAAAAAATTATGGAAGAAAGAGGGAAAAGGAAATGTAATAGTAAAAGTGTATTGATGTCGCCTTTAGTTAACGAGTTACTAACGTGAAAGTGCTAAAGAAGTAAAAAGATATGTTAGTTTTGAAATAAATAAAAATTACTATCATTTATGAGAATAATTTAAAAAAAGGGAGCATCCATGTAAAAATCTCTCCAAAGAATTTGGGGACCTAAAGCAAAAGAGCGAGAAAGATATATTTCCGCTAGTTGGTCTTGATCTTGAGCGTCGCCTGTGCAATAGTTGCTAACTAACCGCGGCACCTACGTCTATTGTGCTTCCGGGAGCAACTCATTCATAATATATTTAATTTTCGTGAGAAATTTTACCTATGCATGGTCACTTGATAATTTTCTGGTTAGTACTTCTAATAAGAATGTTTTCCTTGAGTCGGGATCTATAGCAAATAGTCTTTCTACCTTCACAAGATAGGAGTAAGGTTTGCGTACACACTACCCTCCAAAATTTTGCTTGCGGGATTACACTCAATATGTTGTTATTTATCTGAGAGCCGAGATTAATGTGATAAAAAAAATAGAAGGTGTTTACCTGTAAAATGATACAGTTGAATTTATACGTGATGTATAGACAAGTGAATTAATCCAGTCCTGAAATAACAAGATAATTGAAGAAATATATAACACTAGCCTTGATAGGAAGACGAAATGACAGAAATAATTTTTTTCTCGTAAAACGATACCGTTGAATTAATACATGGTTTCTAGACAAATGAATTAATTCGATCCTGAAATAACAAGATAATTGAAGAAATATATATTACTTAGCCATGATAGAAAGACGAAATGACAGAAATAAAGACTCTGGTAGTGAAGCCTCCGGGCGCAATAATAATAAGAACAAGAAACAGAAAATAAGAAGGTAAAATTGATTAGAGATTTGAGTAGATTTTAGTATTAGTTTGCCAGAAAATTCATGTCCTTACAATGATAACAGAGCTCACTATTTATAGTTATGTCTAGGAAAGGGGGTCCTAGGATCGTGCCCTTCTTTAATGTCAATCATGAGGGGCATTGATGAAGATGTAACGGTGAGCATAAATGCCAAATTCCTTATAACGGGCTACATACTTAATGTTATGGAATATTCACCATTAAATACTACCGGACGAAGAGTATTTATTGCATCCTTATGAGCGTTATTCTTTCTGGTATAGACGAGACCGTTGCCTTCGGTTTTGGCTATCCCCCATCTTAGGTTCCACGTGTCTCTCTTTTGGGCGGCCACGTAGCATATCATATTTTACCCTATACAGATAGTCCCCCTGCTTTCCGGTGACATAACTTTGTGTCACCGGAAAGTTAGTAGAAACACTCTTTTGGCGGGAATTACTATGACCCCCTCTGAAGGCTTCTGACGGTTGATTAGACACACTTCTCTCCGCATTTAATGCCCCAAACACGCGTCATCCCACGATTTAGCACAATTTTTGCCTATTATCAAGGTAATCATGGCCATGAATTTAGCCGCCAAAGCTTTTACTTATACGCATCAACCTTTTTCCCTTAAACTCCATAATTTTCCAAGCTTTCTAAAATCTTTCTTGATGTTAAAAAACCGTTCCTTTTACTCCCTTCAAACAAAAAATCTTTTCTTTCATCCAAATAACTTGTTCTTCAAAAAACATTAGCTCTTCAAAGGCAAGAACAAAGACGAGGATGCTGCTCCTCCAACGGTGAATTCCATCATTCCTAGAAGTCATGTTACAACAAAAAACTTCAAAGAGAAATTCTCTTCGGCTCTCCTTCACACATGGGTTGTTGGAAGATATTTTTCTTCCATCCATTCTTCTAGTATTCCTGTTGTGAAGGAAGACTGTCGCAGCCATGATTTGGATATTGTTGCTCTTGATCTATCGGTACCTAAGGAGGGTTTTGCATATTTTTACACACCGTTTACTTTGGGCGCGTTCTCTTTGAGTGGAGGTTTTGACTCCTTTATTGCAGAATCCTACCTCCGCTATTAGGTATGTTTGGCACATGTAAGTCCTTCTGTGTAGAGAATGATTGCCTGTCTCTGGCACTTTAGCCAAGAGACGGGAGAGGAGCTATCTTTAGCTCATGTGATGAATTTTTATTCTCCTAAAATCTTCCGCGGGGTAATGATAAATTTCAGCAAATGTGGACACCATACTCTATTATCTAGCATAGATGATGACAATGACCGTGGGGGGATGGAACAGTTCGTTGCAGTTTCCACCAACGACATCATTCTGACAACGTCTTCATCTTTCCGAAAGCATGGAACCACACTCGTAAGCGCCTTGTTTAATATTTCTTATATTAGGTATTCTTCTATACCCGTATTGATCCTCCATCTTTCGCCTGTTTCAGAAACTCGATGAGTCCTACTGATGGTTGAAGGCTTGGACCAGTGGGTCCAAAGATCTTGGATGTCACTACACCTGAAACCCCAACGTGGAAAGAACATGCTCTTAAATATGGGTGGAAGGCCAAAAATCATGGTAACTTAGACTCACTTTGTTTCAGTTTTTATGTGAAGATTGATTGATCCTTTCAATCCTTTCTCTGAAATCAGGTCTACTTGCGGGCTCTGTTTTTGTCCCCGAAGAGGACGTTTTGGCTGATCCTGCTGACACAGCGATGCTGCTTCAGGAGGCGCTTACTCGAACAGGTGTCTCTGGTCCTTCATCGGGCACAAGTGTTTCTTTACAAAATCCCCATCTAGAGGACAAATAAGCAAAAAGAAGACGCTCATTCGCTGTCGGGGAGAAGAATAAGAGGGCGAAGACTGCTACCCCCGAGTCACTTCGGTAGTTGTGGTGACTAGCTCTCCTCCCGGGTCGGTCATAGACACTGTGAAGATCGATAATGATGGAGAAACTAGTGATGGGGGAGCTTCTCTACATAGAAGGCGACGATCCTCATCAACTCAACAGAGTGCTCAATCTGTCGAGTTAGTTACACCATCCGAGGACGATGTCTCGGCACTCTAAGGGGAATACGATATGGTGGAAAATGCCAACTCACATTTCCGTGTTCCAGTCTCCATGCCCGGTATTTTGGGGAAGAGTACCGGTTCCCTTTCGTCATCGACTGACGAGCAACCAACAACCAGCACTGCGTTTGTTGCTGCCTCTCACTCTTCAACTCCATCAGCTTCATCTCCCTTTTCACCAACACCAACAACTTCTACATCATTTCCACCTTCATCTACTTTTCCACAAGCAGCTGCTACATCATCTCCACCGGTCGCACCTAACCACGAAGAAGGAGTTCCTCTTCCCCAGTCCCCAGTTCATGGGAAGTTGGGGTAAAATTATGCTGCCCATTCTGAAGATCCACAAAGGAGGAGGAATGTTACTCTTTCGGTCTCTACCGGATGCAACTTACTATCTCAGCTGATGGAGCTTGCTAATTATCTGAATCCTTTGGCTTTAGAGAAAGATTGGGAAAAGATTCAGGCACTCGCGGGAGAGTGTTCAATGAACAACGCCATGCATAACGTCGCAATGGTACGTTCCTTTCTCCATTTATTATTTCTTCTGAGTTTTTGACTTTCTTGTTTTGTAGGCCAACTTTATTGCTTTCGAAGGCCTTCAGAAGTTGATTAATGAGAATGAAGAAATTACCTCCGCATGGGATCAACTTTTTGTAGAACGGGAGCAAAGTGTCGCTCAACTCTCATAATCAGAAGCCAAATCCACTGAGACCGCTGTATTGGAGTCTCATTTGCAGCAAAGCGAGAAAGAAGTGGAAACCCTTAGCCAAAAGATTGCCCCATTGAGGGTTCAATTTGAAGAGGCTAAAACCAAATGGGTTGAAATTTATAATGCCATTCTTGCTGCATTCGATCGTGAGGTTGCCTCCGCTGAAAGATTGACTAACTTAGAGGCATCCTTGAACTCCAAAACTGAAGAGCTTGTTGTTGCTGGGAAGAAACATGCCCTACTGGTGGAGAAGTATAGGAAAACTATCGAGCATAATAGGTACTTTATTTCAAGTGTCCACGACCTTGATGTTAGCCTCAGATCCGTTAGATTCGCCCGAGAAAGCCTTTATGCTAAGGTAAACCAACTCAAAGAAGAAGTTAAGCTCCGAGCGACTCCCCTCGTTGTTGAGAAAACTTACGCTATGTACAACATGAGGAGAAAAATTCTGGAAGTGGCCAAATTTGGTATCATTAACTTTGATGCTCAAATTGCTAAGGCCCGTGAGCTTGAGTTGGATGCTAAAAACAGTCTCCCGGCAGAGCCTGCTACTTCTGGTTCCGAAACTTCGGGAACTGAAGAGGAAGCGGAAGACAAAAATGTTGAAGGCCAAACTGGCAAAGGCCAAAATGCCGAGCCATCGATGGATATATCCACTTCCCTTAGGGGCGCGAACACTTCTCTTCCTCCGGGTTCCGGAGATGTTGCAGTTTAGCTTTTCTTTCCTTTTACCAATTCTTGTATCTGTGCCATTTTGGCATGTTAGTTTAAATAAAAACATATTTTTGCTCAAGTATTATTTGATTTTTTTCCTTCGTTTGAACATTTATGCAAGTTTTAATCTTTGTGTTCTCTTTTTGCTTAAGAGTTTTGCGCAAGTTTTATTGTTTGCGTCTTATTATGTGAAGCCTTGGGTGTATTTTTTCTGAAAGAATTTTGATTTGGGGCATGAGTTCTTCCAAAATCAACCCCTTAACATGAGGGTTTTTATAATAGAGGGCCCTCTTATGTTTATGGTGCCCTTGAAGATTTGTCTCCTATTCATTATGGCACTAGCATTTGAAGTACTTGTTTAACTTTCAAATGACAAATTTAATTCTTCGTTCAGACAAGTAAGAAGATAAAAACAAAAGGACTTCATTTTATTCCTTCTATTTTTAAAAATAACATAAGCATTTGTTATGCTGAAAAAAGAAATTTTCATTACTTGTGACTAACTTGTACAACTTTTTTCTACATGACTGGTCGCACAGTCCCTGGTCTCGTTAATACAACTATGTTTATGGTTTTTGCTACCAGGTCGACGTGGCATTCATTATTATCGCTTCCTCATATCGTTTACCCCCTAGTGTTCAAATACGAAGAATGCAAATTGGAACACTGGAAGCCTTGTACCTTCGAAGATCCCACTAATGAATTGCTAGATAATCCTTAACTCGATAATACACTTTACTTCCCTTAGTGAATTCATGCTATCGAGTGATGGACTATCTAACAACCCTCTAGTGGTTTGTACTTGTGAACGGTCGGGTAACCTTTGCTCGATAGCAAACTTAGCTTCCCCATGGAAATTTTTCTATAGAGCAAAAGGTTATCCAACTGTCCCAGAGTGTATCTTTGCTTGTGTGCCTTGCTATTAAAGGTCTTATTGCTGTTGTTGGGATTTTCTTCGTAGTATGCTCTCTTTTGTTGCCTCGTTAAAGACCTTGCCAGAAAATCCCAATTGGGACAAAAGTTTGAAGGAGGGAAAAAAAGTGCAGCACATACGTTCAGTTCAGGTGATGTTTATCAGCAATGAGGTGTGCCACATTCCAGTTGTTGGGCAACTTTTCTCTATCTTGGTTCTCTAATTCATATGAACCTTTCCCGGTGATAGCTAAAACTCGGTAGGGGCCTTCTTATGTTACACTTGACTTTCCTGCGTTGAGCTCACGAGGGATTTGAGTAACTTTCCTTAGGACCAAGTCTCTTACTTTGAAATAACGGAGGTTGGATCTTCGATTATAATACCTCTCCATTCTCTGCTTTTGGCTGCCATTCTTACATGTGTCAAGTCCTTGCGCTCATCGAGTAGCTCCAAGTCGACTAACATTGCCTCATTGTTTGATTCTTCATCTGCTTAGAAATATCTCAAGGTGGGTTCCCCTACTTTCACCCGGATTAAATCTTTCACGCTGTACACAAGGGAGAAGGGAGTTTCTCTTGTGCTCGATTTGGACGTTGCTCAGTATGTCCATAAAACTTTGGGTAATTCCTCGGGCCAATTACCTTTAGCCGTTTCGAACCTTTTATTGAGGATTTGTACAATCACTTTGTTCATTGACTCTGCTTGGCCATTTACGCCCGGATGGCAGGGTGAATATGTGATCCTCTTTATTTTAAATCTTCGAGGAACTTTGTGACTTTTGCAACGATAAATTGTGGCCCATTATCGCATGATATCTCTTTTAGTATTCGAAACCTGCAAATCATATTTTCCCACAAGAAATCCACCACTTCGCGCTCGCCGATCTTCTGATAAGTACCTGCTTCCACCCACTTAGAAAAATAGTCACTTGAAATCAAAAGAAATCTTACCTTTCCAGGGGCTGGCGGCCAGCGGCAATGGCCTGACGATGTCCATCCCCCATTTCATGAACGTCCACGGGGACAGAAACAAATGCAACGATTCTGCCGGTTGATGTACCAGTGGTGCGTAGCGTTGGCACTTACACACTTTTGTACGAAGTCTTTGGCATCTTGTTCCATGCGGGACCAATAATATCCTGCCCTTACTAATTTCAGCACTAAAGATTATGCGCCTGAATGATTGCCGCATATCCCTTCGTGGACTTCCCGCATAACATAGTCAACTTCGGATGCCCCCAAGCATCGGGATAGAGGGCCTTGGAAAGATTTTTTTATACAATTAGCCCTCACTTAAAGCTATATCGCGCTGCTTTGGCACGCAGCACCTGGAACGCCTTGGAGTTTCAGGAAACTTTCCGTGCTCGAGATAATTGATGATTTCATTCCTTCAACCGCAAACCAAATTAGTCGCATTTACCTCGTAGTAGCTATATGTATCCAAGACCGAGTTCATCAGTTGTACTACCGTCCTGGACTCCAATCCTTTTATTTCTGTCGATGATCCAAGGTTATCCAATGTGTCCACTTTTGCATTCCTTCCCTCGAGATATGAGTAATCGACCACTCCCAAAATTACGCCAACAGAGCTTGGACTTTTACCACATATTATTGCATGTGCTCCTCTTTGGTTTAGAATATCACTAGACTTGATTTACCACCAGATGTGAGTCACATTTAATTTTGATGACCTTGTAATCAAGTCCTCGGGCCAGTTCGAACCCTATAATCAAAGCCTAATACTCTACTTCTTTGTTAGTTAAAATGACGGTTCTAATTGCTTTCCTTAGGGTTTCCCGCGAAGACGTGATTAATACTATACCAAGCCCGGACCCTTTCACGTTGGAAGCTCCATTCGTAAATAAGTTCCAAACCCCCGATGTCGATTCTGACACCATTACTGCCTCTTTGGTTTCTAGAGGCAGTAATCCCTTTGTTTATATTCTATGTCGAACTCACTCATTTGACGTCGCATTTGGCCAATCTACCCGAGCTAACGTGCTTGTGAAGGATGTTCCGCAAAGAAAAAGTGGTCACCACAGCTATCGGGCGACATTGGAAGTAAGGCCTCAGCTTCCGAGCAGCGACTACGAGAGCTAAGGCCAGTTTCTCCAAATGGGGGTAGCAATTTTATTCTCCCGTTAAAATTTTACTAACTTAATAAATAGGAGATTGCGTACCTTCGTCCTCACGGACTAAAACTGCACTTACTACGACTTCCGAGATCGCGAGGTAGACTAACACCATTTCACCTTATTTTGGTTTCGAAAGCAACAGAGGGCTTGGCAAGTACTTTTTCAAATCTCTCAAAGTCTGCTGGCACTCCGAGGTCCATTTGAAACTATTGTTCTTTTTTAGCAGTGCGAAGAAACTGTGACATTTTTCTGATGGCCGGGAAATGAACCTGTTCAATGCTGTCAATCTCTCTGTGAGCCTTTGGGCTTCCTTCACGCTTGAAAGTTGGTCCAGGATGTCTTCGATGACCTTGATCTTATCGGATTTTACCTTAATTCCCCTTTGTGATACCAAAAATCCCAGAAACTTACCAAAGCTGACCCCGAACGCGCATTTCTCGAGGTTAAGTTTCATATTATGCTTCCTTAGGATGTCAAAAGTTTCTTGCAGATATTTAAGGTGACCACCTGCATTTATAGACTTAACGAGCATATCGTCTATATAAACTTCCATAGTTTTTCCTATTTATTTTTCAAACATCTTAATTACGAGTCGTTGATATTTGGCTCCGTCATTTTTCAACCCGAAGGGCATCACATTATAGCAAAATGTACCGAAATTCATAATAAACTAAGTCTTTTTCTAATCCTCCGGGTTCATCTTAATTTGATTGTACCTGGAATAAGCATCGAGGAAACTCATTAACTCGTGCCCGGCCGTGGCATCAATCATTTGATTGATGTTTGGCAGTGGGAATGAGTCTTTCGAGCATGCCTTATTCAAATCTTTATAATCTACACACATGCAAAATTTGTTGTTCTTCTTAGGAACTACTACTACATTAGCTAGCCAGTCTAGATTATGTAAGCGAGTTACCTCTACCTTGATGAATTTATTCCTGGCTTCGGCTATAGGGCGTTTCTTTTGTCTTATAGGAGGTACGTTGGGATCCAAACATAACTTGTGTACGACTACCTCCATCGGGATACATGTCATATCTGCATGCGACCATGCAAAACAATTGCCATTAGATTTAAGAAATTTAATAAAGCCAGACCTGAGCTCGGGGTGCAGTCCTGTCCCCAAGTGAAATTTCCTTGCTAATAACTCTTCGAACAACACAACTTGATCAAGTTCTTCCGCTGTGGATTTCGTTGCATCCGTATCTTCTGGAACCTGGAAATATCTCGGCACCTAATAAAATTCCGACGTTTCTGCACCCAGGATAACTTCATCTAGTTCGAGAGCGGGCGCCAGTTCCTGTAATTGCTATACCGCATGTTTCTTTCCTTTGCTACTGGAGATCAAATTGCATTCATCTCCCTTGCCGTTGGTTGGTCACCCCTTATTTGTTTAACTCCTTCAGGCTTTGGAAACTTTAGCAATTGATGATATGCTGATGGTACAACTTTGATCCCGTGCAACCACGACCTTCCCATGATAATGTTACATCCAATGTCACCATCTACCACTTTGAAAAGAGTTGTTTTCATTACTCCTTCGATGTTTGTGGGTAAAAAAATCTCTCCTCGGGTTGTCACGCTCGCAAGGTTGAATCCAGCGAGGAGTTTTGTGGCCGGAATGATGCTTCTAGTGAGTTTAGCTTGCTCCAATACTCTCCATTATATGATATTGGCCGAACTTCCTGGATCCATTAAAACACGTTTAATATTAAAATCTAGCACATTTAAAAAAACTACCAGTGTGTCATTGTGTGGTAGCAGCGATCCGTCTGCGTCCTCCTCTGTGAAAGTGATATTGCCTTCGGCGACTTTCTGGAGCCTTTTGCTATAGATTATTGATACTTTTGCCTTTTTGCTGCCGAAAAGGTTACCCCGTTGATCTCGTTCCCCGCGAAGATCATGTTGATTGTTTGGTGCGGGAAATCTTCTCCTGCTTTCGAGGGTTCCACGTTGTCCCAGTTACGGCCATAATTGTTCTTAGCTCGTTCACTCAAGAATTCTTTGAGATGACCATTCTTCAACAGTGTTGCCACTTCTTCCCGAAAGTGTCTGCAGTCCCCTACCCGGTGGCCATTCGTCTCGTGGTATTCACACCACAAGTTAGGATTCCTCTGGTTGGGATCAGATCTCAGTGGTTTCAGAAATTGTTCTTCTTTGATGTTTCTCATGGCTGACACCAACTCCACTATACTGACATTGAAATTGTATTGTGACAACTTGGGGTAAGAAGGATCCCCTTCCCCCGACGATTCTTTATCCTGCAATGATCTATTGTTCCGTCCGCGATCATTCCTTCTATCGATGGCGAACCTTTCCACTGATCAGAAGCCTCTGTCGTGGCCTTCGACCCGTTTGTAGGGAAAAATTCATCCCCTCCAAGATCGTCTGTCCGTGTCGAGATCGTCTTTTAATTTTTCTCTGTTCTTCTCCCATTCTTTTGTCGACGATGGAAAGCCAACCTTATCATATTCGATCCTTATCTTTGATTCATATCGGTTTTGGACATCCTCCTAAGTCGTTGCTTGAAACTCAAGCAGGCTTTCCTTCAATTTCTCGGAAGCGTCTAAACTTCTCGGATTCAGTCCCTTGGTGAATGCTCCAGCCGCTCATTCATCTGGGACAACCGGGAGCAACATTCTCTTCTTATGGAATCGGGTAGCAAACTATCGTAGGAACTCAAACTCTCCTTGCGAAATCTTGAATATGTCAGCCTTTCGGCCTTGTACTTTTCTGGCCCCGGCATGAGCCTTGATGAAAGAGTCCGTGATCATATCAAATGAGTCTATGGATTGCTCAGGTAACAATGAATACCACGTCAAGGATCCCCCCCGTGAGAGTCTCTCCAAATTTCTTCAGCAAAACAAATTCAATTTTGTGAGGAGCTAAATCATTTCCCTTCAGCGCCGCTGTATAGGTGGTAATATGCTCCTGACGATCTGAAGTTCCGTCATACTTTGGCACATCAGGTATTTTAAACCGCTTCGGGATTAATTCTGGTGACACACTTGGCTTGTATGACAATTGAGTATACTTCTTTGAGTCCGACCTTTCAACACCGGTGGTGCGCCTGGGATTTGGTCCATGCAGGCGTTCATTTCCCTCATAAATCGTAAGAGTTCATCTCGAAGGGGTCGTTTTCGTTATTGAGGCCAGATCCGATCCCCCCGGCTCCATCGGAGCCAACTTTTCCCCTCGTGGGGTTGTTGTCGACCCTCTGCGTGGTTTGATTCGCTGGAGCACTAAGAGGAACCAGACTCGTCCATTCGTATTATTTGAATCCCCCGATAGTGCCTGCTTCAACTCCGTCATAACCTTATCCAGTCGTGTGAGGTGGACTAGAATGATCGCATGTCGTTCTTGTAGGAACCTTACCACGTGAACGACATGTTCCTCCTCAGCATCATCGGGAGTTGTCTCCCGAACACGTCGAGGATATGGCTTGTCATGCACCAGCATGGCGTCATTCCCATTGTTGTGAGTGTCACTGATTGAGTCCTCGAAATGAGGTTGGTCCCCTCGAACCTCGGGATTGTGTGTGTTGTTAACACCGTTATTTTCCATTTCTTATGATTTTTCTAAGATAAAATAATCAAAACACGTTAGTACAAAAGGCAAGGATCAACTTAATTGCACGACTGTCTAGGCCTTATGATAGGTTCCAAACTGTTTACCCATAAAATAGTACAACTGAATTTATACGTGATTTCTAGACAAGTGAATTAATTCAATCCTGAAATTAGGGGATGACATAAAATCCGAAAAACCGAATTCCGAACCGAACCGAACCGAACCGAATTAATTCAGTATTTCAGTTTCGATCTTTTTCGGTATTTCGGTCTAATTCGGTATCGTATTTTCGGTATTTCGGTATGGTTCTCGATATTATAATTTGAAAATTTCGGTATACCGAAATACCAAAATTTTAACACATTTTTTTTGGACCCTACCTATATCAACTGCCTACCCAGTGCCCAGGCCCAACCCCCAAGCGATGCCCAACTGCACATTGCCCAATCCCCTCAAGCCCAACTGCCCAAGCCCACTTTAGATTTTATATTTTAGGGCATTACTCTTAGTTAGAGTCTTAGGTTAGCACTTAGCAAAGCAACGCAGTCTTCACACTTCAATAGTTTAGTTCATCTTCGAATACGACTCTCCGTCTCTCTAAGACTCTGACTCTCTGTTCATCACTTTATCTTCTTCAGTCTTCACACTTCAACTCTTAACATCTTCATCCACGCTTTCAAAGTTTCACCATCGGGCATCTGGGGCTGGGCGTCTGGCGACTGGAGTGGCGTTGGTGATTCCGATTTTCGACTCCTCTCTCCTCACTCCTCGTTCCTCACTCAATCATTGGATTATTTCGAAGCTCAACTCTCCGGCCAGGTGCATATGAATTTTCTATGATCTTTATTATGTGATTGTTTGAGTTTTCTTTCTATATTTTGTAAATCTGGTCTCTATTTTTAAGTTTTGAACTTTAATTTCTGAAAGATTCATTTTGCCAATAATTTGTTCACTCAAGCTGTGATGACCAAAGGGGTCATTTTATAAAATTAGACTTCGTTCCATGCTTAAAATCCATAAAAGTATAAAATTAAATATCTCAATTTACGTGCGCAGTCCGGGCGTGAAACCGGAAAGCTTTTATGTGAAAATAGGAGAAATAGAGATTTTTAGAATTTAAATTTGATAAAAGTTGGCTACGGCAAATTTATTGAGTAAAAGGACCCGGATCCGTGTTCCGACGATCCCGGGAGGTCCGCAATAAAATATAGGACTCGAGCGTATACCGGGAAATGAATTCCGAGGTCCCAAGCCTTAGAAACCAATTTTTGAAAGAAATTATTTTGCTGAAATGTTTATGAATTAAAGAAAAAAATAATGCTAAAAATCAATTGTATCGGGTCTGTATTTTGGTTCTGGATCCCGGTACAACTTTGTTATGATAATTAGAGGTTAACTGTGAAATTTGGTGAAAAATGTGAGTTCGTTTGACGTGATTCGAACATCCGGTTGAGAAATTATAAACTTTAAGAGTTTTTGTTGTAAATGATGAGTTTCGAGGTTTAATTCATACATTTACATGTTATTTTCATGATTTTATCGCACGAGCAAGTCCGTATGATATTTTTAAACTTGCGTGCATATTTGGTTTAGAGTCCCGAGGGCTCTGGTGAGTTTTGGATAGGACACTGAGTGTTTTACACTTAAAAAAAATTACTGTTTTTTTTTTTCTTTTTTGTTGCTGGTGCCGAGTATAAAATAATAAACTTAGAGCTTCTCCCCAAATCTGGACGCCGTCTACAGTGACCCTCAGCTCACCCCCATTGTCAATTAATGTAGTGTCCTTATTAAAATAG
>ML320137.1:0-18130 GCA_005239505.1 Nicotiana paniculata
AACCCTCAGATTATACTAAAATCAGAAGACGAATTAGAGTAATCAATCAATTGAAGGTGGAAAATAGCGACAGTGAAGGCAATCTGAAAAATTAAGCATGAATAAATAAAGCTAACTATTAATTTTAACAAGTAGAACCTTTAGTAAATCAATGGTAATTAACAGGAAAATCTAAATGATTAAACATGGTTGCAAAAACAGTCCGGAATTGCATAACATGTTAAATACTAAATCAATCGAAATCCAAGGTAATGCGAATCAAGACAGAAAAGTCATACATGCAGATAATGACGAAACCTAAATTAGGAAATATGGTTAAGCAGGGAAACCTAATTACTTAATTGACGAGAACAAAAAATCAAGATATGACTTTCATGAAATACATTTAGAGCTTAAATTGAAACGATGAGGAAGAAATATACACAGGTGGGAGAAAGCGATGAAAGAAAACACAAGATCTACACAGTGATACGCCAAAAATAATTAAATCATGACATGTTCATGCTAATAGCACAAAAACAGTTACAAGGGGAAGAGGGGATACCCGTAAAAGGGGTTTTTTGGCCGGGAAAGAGAAAGAGGGTCGTTGGACCTTACCGGATCTAGTGGGGTGTTGGTTTTATCTCTTCGCTTTTCTGACCAAGGCAGGATATACCAAACGGATGACTTCAATATCGTCCTGAATAGTCCATATCTTCTCCATATCTGCATTTTTGGATTCAATCTTCTCTTTCTTGTTTTTGTTTTGTTATTTTGGATCGAAACTTCTTCTTTTGGTCGTCTTGAGTTCCAATATTCTAGAAACGTAATCTGCACAAAATCAAAATGAACGAACAAAATTTCTACCCCAATTTTTGCTAGGGAAATTTTGTGAGTTATTGCAAGAAAATATATACTACTTTATTATTGAAAGCGGCGAAAGGCCGGGAGCAGTGCACCCGGAGTTATTGTAGACTAGGGAGTGGATACCCTATGCCTAAAAGTAAAATCAACTAGGGATTGGAGACCCTATGTTGGAAAAGATCGATAGGTTATGTTGCCGTCAAGAAAAGATCACGAGGTTATGCCGGTGTCTGGGGAAGGATCAACGGGTTATGCCGTTGTCAATAAAAGGATCACCAGGTTATGCCGGTGTCTAAAGGTCAACAGGTTATGTTGTCTCGTGAGAACGAGATCACTAGGTTATGCCAGTGTTTGGAAGATGATCAACGGGTTATGCTGTTGTCAGGAGGATCAACGGGTTATGCCGGTGTCCGGGGAGGTCAATAGGTTATATTGTTGCCTAAAAAAGAGATCACTGGGTTATGCTAGTGTCTGGAAGTGATCAACAGGTTATGATGTTGTCAGGAGGATCACCGGGTTATGCCGGTGTCCGGGGAGGTCAACAGGTTATGTTGTTGCCTGAAAAGAGATCACTGGTTTATGCCAGTGCTGGAAGTGATCAACAGGTTATGTTGTTATCCGGAAGATCACTGGGTTATGCCGGTGTCTGGGGAGGTCAACAGGTTATGTTGTTGCCTGAAAAAGAGATCACTGGGTTATGCCAGTGTCTGGAAGTGATCAACATGTTATGTTGTTGTTAGGAGGATCACCGGGTTATGCCGGTGTCTGGGGAGGTCAACAGGTTATGTTGTTGCTTGAAAAAGAGATCACTGGGTTGTGCCAGTGTCTGGAAGTGATCAACAGGTTATGCTGTTGTCAGGAGGAAGAGATCACCAGGTTATGCCGGTGTCTGCTTGGGTGTGGGACCCTATGTTGGCATCAACTGAGGACTGGGGTATCTTTGGTTGGAAAATGTTTGGCTAGGGGTTGAGGACCCTATGCTACTTTTAAGGTCGCATCATATTCAACTTCATTTCTTCTTCTTCTCTTTTTTTATTTTTATTTTTTATATACGTGGGAAAAGATTTTTGGAGGAAACTTCCCTTTCTTTGGAGTCAGTGCTATAGAGTTCCTTCTAGCTCTTGCACAATTCCTCTTTATTGCATCTGCCTTTTGCACGGTTGCTTTTGCACCTGTTTCTTGTTCCCTATTTTCAAGCAAAGAACAATTTGTTAGTTTGAAACAGCGGTTGGTTTTACGGCCTTGATTTTCAGCCGCTTGATCTCAGTTTTTTGACGGAGATCTCAATCACTTGCTTGCTTGTTTGCTTGCTGGGGATTGGGTTTCATCTCTAATCCCGGGGGCCTTGGCTTTCCAGATTTCACCATGGCGATCGGTCCCGTGGGACCCAACATTTTATTTTTCCTTTGTGGGCTTTTCACTTGCTTTTTGGATTTTCAGAGTATTGGGGAGGAGTTTTGGCCCCTCAAATTCTGCTGTGACGGTTAGTCGTGTGGGACTTAATCTTTCTAACTTTATTTTGCCTTTATTGGCTTTTCATTTCTGACTTTTCATCCAACTGTAACTTTAGGTCATTTGGAATATTTCAGCTTTTCAAAACTTGCCAAGATGGTTAGCCATGCGGGGCTCAACCTTTCAACTTTAATCGCCCTCACATGCACTTCAATTTGATTTCCTCCTTTCACGGCTTTAAGTTTGAAGTATCGACCGCTTCGGCCAGCCGGGATCGACTCGATGCCCCTAATGATTCTGGGTGCCTTTTGCATATTAGCCCGTGTCAAATGAGAGCCCTGTAAATCATTCTTGCCATCTTTTCTTTGCCTTAGTTTCGGGACAGAGTTAGACCGAAGGGATTCAAAAGAAAAATAAACGACATGATGGACAACGAATTTACACAAAAGTTGTCCCTTTCGGGGAAAGGAAAGAAGGACTTATCTGGAGTGCATGCGGACTTCAATGAACATGACATGCCATTTGGACTGGATGCCTGATCCGTGTAAACCGTCCGACTCTAAGAAATTCATCACAACTATCACCTCGAGATCTAGAAACCTTGCCCCGGACTGTGTCTATAGTGATCCATTATCCTTTTCGATTAGTGGCGCCCTTTGCGAGTTTTCACCAACTAACCTCTCTCATTTCTCTTCTTATTGTCGCCTTGTAGTTCTCTTTGCGAGTTTTCACTAACAAGACTCTCTCATTTTCAATTTCTCTACTTGTCGTCGCCTTACAGTGCCCGTGTGGGTTTTCACCGATAAGACTCTCTCATTTTAATTTCTCTCATTGCTTGTATCTACTCCGAGCAACTGTATTTCCAATTTTGCACATTTATGCCAATTGATCGGAAGGGCTTGAACAGGATTTTTGGCGAAAAGAATTTGGATTGAGCTACAGCTTTGGAAACTTTCATGCGCAAACGCCGCTGATCATAGCATTTTCCCCATTTTAATCTCTTGGGGAAATGTGAAATTTTTGTTTTGGTGTGACTGAACCCCAGGGAGAGGCTTCCTACGTATCCTTTCGGAATCAAGTCGAACGTAGTTCATGGAAAAATTTTGTTTTTGTTTTTGTTTTTGTTTTTGTTTTGTTTTTTTTGTTTTGTTTTGTTTTGTTTTCTCTTTCTCTTGCTTCCTTTTTTTTCAATGACACTTTCGGGTTCCAAAGAGGGTAATAAAAGAAGAGTAAACGGATCAAAGGGTTTGCAAAAAGGGTTAATGGTGTTTGGGTAGCGAGAATGAAAGCCTTCGTCATCCCAACCGGAAAACACTTGCCGATATATAGGGGATCAAACATAGTACCTTTTGACGGCATCTGCATTGACAGCCGTTTCGGGGTCAACTCCTTGATGTCTCGCAGGTATAACGCTCCTTTTGGTAGCAATTTCCTTATGATGTATGGACCTTTCCAATTTGGGACGAATTTACCTTTCGCTTCTTCGTGCTGCGGGAGGATACGTCTTAAAACAAGTTGCCCTACCTCGAGGTTCCTAGGTTGCACTTTCTTGTTGTAACCGCGGGCCATTCTTTGCTGGTATAATTGTTCGTGGCATACTGCAGCTATCCTTTTTTCATCGATCAGAGTTAATTGCTCCAATCGGGTCTTGACACACTCATTGTCTTCAATTTCTGCTTCGACAATAAACCGAAGGGAAGGAATTTCAACTTCAGCGGGTATCACGGCTTCTGTGCCATAGACTAATAGGTAAGGGGTAGCTCCAACCGATGCACACAGTCGTGCGGTATCCTAACAATGAAAAAGGCAACTTTTCACGCCATTATCTAGATGTTTGAATCATTTTCCTGAGAATTTTCTTGATGTTTTTGTTTGCTGCTTCAACGGAGCCATTTGCTTTGGGCTGATAAGGGGTCGAGTTGCGGTGTGTTATCTGGAACTGTTCGCACACCCCTCTCATCAAGTTACTATTTAGATTTGCGGCGTTATCGATAATGATAGTTTTTGGGATACCAAAACGACAGATGATATTAGCGTGCACGAAATCCACTACCACTTTCTTAGTGACAACTTTGAACATGATGGCCTCGACCCATTTCGTGAAATAGTCGATAGTAACGAAGATGAATATGTGCCTGTTTGAGGCCCTTGGCTCGATTGGCCCAATGACATCCATTCCCCAAGCAACAAATGGCCAGGGTGCTGACATAGGATGCAGTTCTGAAGGTGGCGCATGGATTAGGTCGCCATGTATTTGACACTTATGGCACTTCCGGACGAAACCGAAACAATCTTGCTCCATGGTCATCCAATAATATCCAGCCCACAAAATTTTCTTCACGAGGACGTACCCATTCATGTGGGGACCGCATATTCTAGAGTGGACCTCGCCCATGATCTTTTCGGCTTCTTTGGCGTCCACACATCTTAACAGATTTAGATTGGGTGTCATTTTATACAGTACTTCCCCACTTAGGAAGAAACTGCTAGCGAGCCTTCAGATGGTTCTCTTTTGGTCCCCGTTGGCCTGCTCGGGATATTCTTTTGTCTTCAAAAATCTTTTAATATCATAATACCATGGGTGGGCATCGGACTCTACTTCGACCGTGTTGCAGTAACCATGTCTCTCCTTGACTTGGGTCTCCAACGGGTCTATGCGAATATTACCTGGATAGGGTAGCATTGCAGCTAGAGTGGTCAAAGCATCAGCCAACTCATTGTGGCACCGAGGAATATACCTGAACTCGACGGTTTTGAATTGCTTACTAAGATTCTCCACATGCTGCCTGTAGGGAAGGAGTTTAACATCTCGAGTTTCCCACTCTCCCTGAGCCTGCTTAATGAGAAAATCGGAGTCCCCCATGATCAACAAATCTTATACATCCATGTCAACGGCCATGTTCATGCCCATTATACAAGCTTCATATTCGGCAGTATTGTTTGTGCAGAAGAGACGGAGACGGGCCGTGGCTGGGTAGCGTTGTCCCGTGGGTGAAATCAAGATTGCCCCTATCCCGATACCTTTCGTATTGGCCGCCCCGTTGAAAAACATTTTCCAGGTGTCATGGCCTTCCGAGATTACTTCAATGGAATTGATTTCTTCAATCGAAAAATAAATGTTTAAAGGCTGGTATTCATCATCGACTGGATTTTCAGCTAGATGATCGGCCAATGCTTGAGCTTTCATAGCCGTGCGAGTGACATAGACAATATCGAATTCTGTGAGCAAGATTTGCCATTTGGCTAATCTCCCGGTGGGCATTGGCTTTTGGAATATGTACTTCAAAAGATGCAGCCTCGTGATGAGGTAGGTGGTGTAGGCCACTAGATAATGTCTGAGCTTCTGAGCCACCTAAGTTAGAGTGCAGCAAGTCCTTTCTAACTGAGAATACTTGGCCTCACAGCTTGTGAACTTCTTACTTAAGTAATAAATGGCTTGCTCTTTCTTCCCGGTTGCATCGTGTTGCCCGAGAACACACCCAAAGGAATTTTCTAGCACCGTCAGGTATAGGAACAAAGGCCTCCCTGGTTCCGGTGGGACTAACACTGGAGGATTTGATAGATATTCTTTGATCTTGTTAAAAGCGCCCTGGCACTCGTTTGTCCATTCGATGGCCGCATTTTTTTTCAATAGCTTGAATATAGGATTGCATGTTGAGGTCAACTGAGCGATGAACCTGCTGATGTAATTCAACCTACCCAATATACTCATGACTTCCTTCTTGGTTCTCGGGGGTGGGAGGTCCCGGATGGATTTAATCTTTGTTGGATCCAGCTCGATGCCCCGTCGGCTGACTATAAATCCCAGTAATTTTCCGGATGGAACTCCGAAAGCGCATTTGGATGGGTTTAACTTCAAATTATATTTGCGCAGGCGTTCGAAGAATTTTCTCAAATGTTGCACATGGTCAATTTGGGTTCTGGACTTAACGATCACATCATCGACGTATACCTCAATCTCCTGATGCATCATGTTATGAAATATAGCGGTCATGGCCCTCATATAAGTAGCCCCAGCGTTCTTTAAACCAAACGGCATGACTCGGTAACAGTATGTTCCCCAGGGTGTAGTGAAGGCTGTCTTTTCTGCATCTTCTTCATCCATCAACACCTGGTGATATCCGGCATAGCAATCGACAAAAGACTGCACCTCATGTTTGGCACAATTGTCCACTAAGATGTGTATATTTGGCAGCGGAAAATTATCTTTGGGACTGTCTTTAATCAGATCTCGGTAGTCGACACATACTCGGACCTTTCCGTCCTTTTTAGGAACCGGAACCACATTGGCTAGCCAGGTGGTGTATTGGACCACTCGGATTACTCCATCCTTTAGTTGTTTAGCGACCTCTTATTTGATCTTGTCACTCATGACTGTTTTGAACTTCCTCTGCTTTTGTTGAATCGGTGGATGATCGGGGTAGGTGGGCAATTTGTGCAGCACCAATTCCATACTTAATCCGGGAATGTCTTCGTAGGACCAAGCAAATACGTCCTTGAATTCTAATAGGAGTTGAATCAAGGCGTCTTTAGTATTTTCATCCGCATGGACGCTTATCATGGTTTCTCGAATCTCTTCTTCACTGCCCAAGTTAACGAGTTCTGTTTTGTTTAAATTCGGCTTAGGCTTATTCTCGAATTGTTCTAATTCTCGATTTATTTCCTTAAAAGCCTCTTCTTCGTCGTATTCTAGTTCTTGATTCATTATTTCGAGGCTAAACGACGTATTTGGACCAGACCAGGGAGTCCGCAAGCATGTCATGTTTTTTAAAGCCGCATTATTGGGACTGAAAAAATAAGACAAGTAAAAAAATCAGAAAGAATAGTAGACGATGAAATTTTGATTTCATTTCATTGAATTCAAACATAGGAGGGTTTACAGCGAAATTTAAAGGCAAGAATTTAAAACTTGAGTTACACCCTGAAATAACTCATAGTGCAGAAAGGATGGCAAAAGCTGAACTACCGAGACTCCCGTCGGACAGGGAATGAAGTAGCCTCCCAGTTTTGCAACTTATCATCAGGTCCCATATACTGTACTTCAGCAGTGCTGGGGCCCTCTCCTTGTTGGACCATATGGGCTTCATACAACATTTGCCTCATTGCTCTGCATATTTCTTCTATTTCTTCGGCCGTGAAAACCTCTTCTTCTTCTTCCACGTATTTTGGCTTGGTAAATTATGCGGTGATATGTGGGATTGGCTGAGGCAATACCCAACCATTTTTCTTGCGTTTCCCATTGTTCATCGTCTGGGGTAGCTTGTATGCCGAAAAACTTTTTATCGACAGGCAAGGTGACAGGTTCTTTAATGGCTTGCGAAGACACCCCGAGCCCTTTTTCGGGTGTGTACCCATGTTTTATCATGTCGTTGGCGACCATAATTGATGCGTTTTATAGGAAGGATTGAGGGCATGGGATTCCTTCCTCATGCTGGTCTCCAACCACAATCTCGAAAGCCTGGTAGACTATGTGCTCGCTGCCTTTTCTTGCTTCCAGGCATGGGGCTAATGGGTCCCTGTAAATGGATTGCTCGTCTTCCCCATGGACCATGATTTCCTGGTCCTCATATTCGAACTTAACCATTTGGTGGAGAGTGGATGGCACTGCCCCTGCCGCATGGATCCAAGGCCTTCCCAAGAGATAATTGTAGGAAGTATCCATATCCATGACCTGGAATGTTACTTCGAAGTCTACAGGGCCGATTGTCAAAACCAGATCAATCTCCCCGATCGTGTCCCTTTTGATACCATCAAATGCACCACCGCACACATTGTTGGGTCTGATTCTTTCAGTCCCGATCTCCATTCGTTGTAAAGTTGATAGAGGGTAAATGTCAACCCCAGACCCACCGTCCATCATAACTCTCTTCACGTAGTAACCTTCACATTTAATAGTTAGGTGGAGATCTTTGTTGTGGGTGGACCCCTTCGGGGTAAAATCATTCTTGCTGAACAAAATCTGGTTGACCTCAAAAAATCGTTCTGCCATCTTCTCCATTTTCTCGACCGTGGTGTTGGCCGGAAGGACAGAAGTGAAACCTGGGCGGGGGATTTCCTGAGCTCCTCGATTATGGCGTATTCAGAGGTTCTCATGTTCTTGAAGAGTTCTTCGGCCTCTCCAGCACTGATCGACCTTTTGGGCGGAAAACGTTTCATCTTGCTTTTGTTTAGCTTTTTCGGGTCGAGGTATTTCTCTGAAGAGTTTACATCGCCTGTCTCCCCTGTAATATCTTTCCCTTTGTATGTTACCACTTTCCGGCGGTAGTCCCATGGGACGGCAGTAGTATTCTTTATGGGAGTTTGCAACGTGCGTCTAATAACCATGGGATAATTTAGATTGGGTGAAATTATAGGCCCCGTGCCGCATACGTCCGCTTCGGGATATATATTCTTGAGCCATCCATTATTGCCCTGTTGAATTGTAACCGTCTGGGAGGGCTCAAAACACTTTGATCTTCCTTGTGTGCTTTGTGGATGTAAAGGACAGCATCTTTAGAGGGTCTCTTGTTTGTCCCAGTCTCAGTCTGTTCCGTGACCTAGGGGACGGGGTTGCTCTTTCTCATCTCCTTGGCCGGATTGGGTGTCGTCTTGGGTTTTCTTTCTACATCCATGATGGCGATGATGGCCTTCAGAGCTAGATCAAAATCCCGGTCCTCGCAAATCATGCCAATGACAGGCCCATGACTGTGAGCGGGTAGTGGATTATTTGTCACATTGGGAGCTTCTTCGTCCCTTAAAAATACTTTATTTTCTTCTATAAGATTTTCCACGACCCTTTTGAGGTTCCAGCAGTCCTCCGTGTCGTGCCCTTCTGCTCCGGAATGGTAAGCACAACTGGTACCCCGTCTATAGGATGGTGATTGGGGATTCTGCCCGTTTGGAGGTACGGGGTGCAGGAGCCCCATCTGGACCAACTTTGGGAAGAGGCTGGTATACGGCTCTCCGATGGGAGTGAAATTAAATCTCCTCGGTGGCTCTCTAGGGTAGGAATTGTACGGGTAGCTGTTTTGAGGCGGGCGTTGATTATATGGAGGTGGGGGACGATGGTTATTTTTCGGGGGTAGAGTCCTATTCTGATTGTATTGTTGTGGCGGCCTGGGATGTGGCTGAGCATTCATTACTGCATAGTGAAATGGGGGTGAAGCATAGGCTGTATCTTGGTGAGGGTAGTAATGCTGGAGGTTTTAGGAAATTGGCGTGGGTATCGAGGTTTCCTGACATCGGAAACCATCATGGCCCCTTCTTCTTTCTTTTTCCTGTTGGTCGCAACCCCGGACCAGCTTTGGATGGCCTGTGAGGTCGCTCTTATGGCATATTGGCTCAGGATATGACCAGTTTTTAACCCGTTCTCCACCATTTATCCAATTTTAATTGCTTCCGCAAATGGTTTGCCCATGGAGGACATCATATTCTGGAAGTAATCAACTTCTTGTGCTTGTATAAAAACGCTCACCATTTCAACCTCATCCATCGGAGGTTTGACCCTGGATTCTTGCTCACGTCATTTCATGGCGTACTCCCTGAAACTCTCCGAGGGTTTCTTCTTAAGATTGGACAGTGAGTTTCTATCGGGAGCGATGTCCGCATTGTATTGGAATTTTCGGACAATGTCCCGGGCTAAGTCATCCCATATGTGCCAACGGGATATATCCTGGTCCATGTACCATTTCGATGCAATTCCCGTCAAACTTTCTCCAAAATATGCCATGAGAAGTTCTTCCTTCCCGCCTGCTCCCCTGAGTTGGTTGCAATATCTTTTCAGGTGGGCTATGGGGTCTCCATGCCCGTCATATCTTTCGAACTTGGGGGTCTTGAACCCGAGAGGCAGATGGACGCGCTGGAACATGTAGAAATCTGCATAGGAGACACTTTTCTGCCCGCTTAGCCCCTGTATATTTTTGAGGCTCTGTTCAATACTCTTCATTTTCTGGGTTATTTCTTCGTTTTCGAAGCTTTTCTTATCCTGTTCCACAGTGAAATCGGGCAGAGTTTGCTGGAGATATGCATTGGGAGCAACATGAGCAGTATCCTGATGGACGGATGGTGTATGGAATGTGAACGCTGGTGGCTCGAAACTTGGTCTGGATATAGTTGGTGGGGCCGTGGAGGAGATCGGTGGTGCGGTAAAAGTGTTGGAAGACGCACCAGAAAACAAGGCCTGGGCGCGAACCTCAGAAGGCCTTGCAGCAAAATGAGCCGAGATGGTCGGATATCCAAATGGCGTGGCCGGGTATCTTATGGGGATATTGGACGTCCCTCCTGCCCTGGGGATTATCTCTGGGAATCCCGGGATAGCACTAGGTGGTTCCTTACCATTGGACCATGCGTCCCACATTTCTAGCATGCGGCAACGCAGAGCCCTATTTTCTTCCGCTGTTGCGGACTCCGATGTTGGGATAGCGGGGTTTAGGTCTTCCACGGTGGAGTTAACGATGGGCAGGTGACTTTCAGATGTCATTTCTATGCTCCCCTTTGATCTTGTGAAGTAAGGATGGGAAGCCAGGTTACCGCAAAACCAACCACCTTATAATACCTTTAAGATTGAACCAACAAACGTTAGTTTTAAAACATAGACAAATTGCCCGCACGGGGTATGCAATGCACCTGATGCTTTTCTATATGTCTTCACCACAGTTGTGTATTTTATCCCGACCTTATCTCTTGGTTTGTTTTTCTTTCGGTTATTATTTTTTTCTTTCCTTCTACTATTTACTTCCTTGCGTGGTTTCCTTTCTTATGGTTATGATCGAATCCTATGTGGATTGCCAACGTATCATGGCGCCGCGTGAATCAGACCATTGCGTAGTTCATGTTATCAAAACCCAAAAAAATGCATCTATCATTTTCTAAAGGCTTCATTCCAAGAAAAATTCCATTCATTAAATAAACACTTTTGATTACAGAAAGTTAACAGCCCATTTTTGGAATTACAGAGTTTGCAAAACAGACTTGACACACATTTTCGAAAATATTTTCCTTATTGTGGACTCAACATATGACTATGACTAGAAAAGTGAAGTACAAAATCGAAAATATCAAGAATACATTAGTTCTTGCGTTGCTCCAGGGGCCGGTGGGGCATCATTCGGCCTTGCCACGGGCCTGCGTGCTATGTCTTGTCGGAGGCGGTAAAGGTCGTCCATTATCTTATGGACGAAGATCATAATTGCTGAGAAGAAAGTNGGTCTGAGTCATATCTTCGCATTCCTGACATTTGGTGACGATGTAGTCAGCTATCTCTCGGACCCTTCGCCTGATAATACCTTTCCCTTGAAGCAGGCACCCGATTTGTTGGGATCTTGCTTCTAAAGTTTGGGCATCCTTGTGACTCTGTTCTTGCCATTATTGCAACTCTTTTTCTAACTGAGCCATCATGGCATAGAACTGTTCCCTATCTGTTTTAAACCTTTTCGCCTATTTGGCCATCTCGTTCTCGACGGCGACCAATTTTTCTTTCAAGCCCACGACTTCCTGGTCATATTTCCTTTTTAGTCTCTAAACAAATTCTGTTCTTTCTTCCGCACTCCTTGTTAGTCTTGCCCGAACTTCGGCAAGTTCTTCTTCGGCTTTGCCTAACTCATTCCCATAGCTACATACTTTATGCCTCAGACTGTTGATAAGCCTTTCATCGGTCCTGCTTCTCTTTGGGTTCTCAGCAGCTGTTTTCAGTTCCTGTATCTGGGCCCGGAGGGCTTCATTTTCATGGGCTAATCTACTTTTGTCTCCTTCGATTGAGGCAGTTTGTAGAATGTTTTCGAACTTGATTTTCCTGACCTGGGCCTCCAATTTGCTTATGGTGGCTCGGTAGCTGTTCTCTTTTTCTAACCAAGCCCAGTGCTCTTGAGTTTTCTCGGCGAATTGTTGTACATGGGGTCTCTTTGCGGGTCGTTCTTGCTCTTGATGCTCCTTGCCTCTTACACCGTACCATGAGGTGTAGACGGGTTCCACTTCCCCTTTGGATAAGTCTCTCACACGAGTTTGAGGTTCTAAAAACCTACATTCATTCCAAATTTGACGGAACCTGCCTTCAGGAAATGTAGCTCTTGGGCATAATTCAATAGCTTGTTGGCTTAAATCCTCGTCATGGGGAACACCATATTGCCTCCCCAACTGGCGTAGGACACGGTGCGGAGCATATGGCTGAATGCTTCGTAGGCCCATTAACAGGAGATAGCAAACCTCAGCAGACATATTGATAACCTCGTTGAGAGGGAGCCATCCGAACGTCCACTCGATTTGGTTGGCAGTCAGTGAGCTCAAGTATGAGTGCCAGGCTTCTGTGCCTTCAGAGAATTGGTGGCCTTTTACCCGAGTACCATGTTCCTCAATGCAGTTCAAACCGGTTAAACCGTAGTTCATGTTCGATCAGCCAGATTTGTAGGAGCAGGTTGCACCCCTCGAAGAATTTTCCCCCTGATTGGAAAACTGTCAAAGCACGGTAAATCTCGGCTAAGACAATCGGTATCAGTGTGTCATTGGACTTTTTCATCATGAAGTCTGCTATTACCACAAGTCTGATGTCTATGCATCCGTCGCTTCTTGGGCAGATCAAGGTGCCCAAGAATGCTACCACAAAAGCTAGCCCCCGGCGGGCTTCCCATTTAGCCTGATCTTTGTGAGTTAGACTAGTGTTGTTAGCCTCATAACCTTGGGGATCTCCATAACCTCTGTAAAGAAAGTAGAAAGTGCAAAAGCCTTCGGACAAATGTGGGTCTTGGACGTCCCGGCTAATGTTCAACAGATCCAAAAACTTGTGGGGAGTCACCGCCCTGGGCGCCACTGGGTACCGACTTCTGAGATTGCCATTGAGACCAATATACCCCGCTATTTCCTCCAGCGTGGGTGTTAATTCAAAGTCCAAAAAGTGGAATACATAGTGGGCGGGATCCCAGAACGGTACTAGAGCCTCGACGATGTCCAACCTCGGCTTGATCTTTAAAAGGCCAGTAAGTCCCCCTAAAAATTTTATAACAGGCTTTCTCCTGGTCTCCCCCAAGTTGCTCCACCACATATGGAGTCCCAGAGAGATTTCCTCGACTGCTTTGAAGGGGATGTTTTCAACTGTATTCATCCTGCACATTCGTTCTTTTTTTATTAAGACCAACAGAAAAAAATTTGAAAAGTGTCATTTTGGCAAAGGGTTTTGTAATAAAGAAAATGGACCACCTTTGCGAATACGGCCTTTTAAGGCTGTGTTCGCGAATTGGGTCGAAATTTAAAGACGAAACAAAGGTGGCCATTCCTGCAAAACGGCCTTCCGGCGCCCAACTTGGGCGATCAGGCTATAATGGCATCACCTAATTTTATTTAAGGCTATATTTGTTTGATTTTGAAAAATGGAGTTGGACCCGATGAGCGTTGCCTACGTATCTCACACCAGTGAGAATCAAACAAACCGTAGTTCGGGAAAAATCTTGACTAACTAATAATATACACCTACTCATTTTGTTTTATATATGTATATTTTATTATTTTAGAAATTTTGGCAGCGTTTCGTGATAAACACGAGGATTTTTCAACTTGTACGTATCTCGTTCTAAAATTTGGATATGACTCTAACAGAAAAGAAGTCACACGAAGTGCACACTTCCCAGATAATTTAGAAGACTTAGAGAGAAGAGGGTTTCGGCACAATTTATATACAGTTCAGATAATATCAAAGCGGTAAATGAAGCATTTAGCACATTAGGTTCAAACATGTAAAATCAGATAATAAAGCCAAATATAACAGTTATTCTAAGCTCGAATTCTTAAACCTGAACCAAATATTCTAGGTTCAATCCCCAACAGAGTCGCCAGAGCTGTCACACCTCCCTTTTTCCTTACCCCCGCGATTAATGAGGGGTAATAAGGGAGTCTTTCCACTTTAAGTGACATTATTCGGATTTGGGATTTATTTTTTTATTTCAGAGTCGCCACCCGGATTTTTGACGATGCTCCGGGACACCGTTTTATTTTAAAATCCCAAACCGAGGAAATTTTGACTCTGTTTTAATTTGTATGCGACCAGAAATCCGATTGAGGAATTCTGTTAACCCTGGAGAAGGTGTTAAGCACTCCCAAATTCCGTGGTTCTAGAACGGTCGCTTAAATATTAATAATTGGCATAATTATCTAATTATTTACATATTTTTTCCTATTGCATTAAACCGTTTAATTTTTAACCGCTTTTAGTATTTATGGATTTATCTTGAAATAAGTCACGGTGTCGTGCACTTATTTGTTTTTGGGACATATTATAACTATGCCACATGAAATGCACCCGTAATTATAATATGTGATTTTTATTATAGTTTGAAGTTGAAGACGGGGACATGAGTTGTTCCACCCGCGTGTAGATTACGTAGTCAAGACTATGGTCGTGACAATTTTATAAGGCCCGTTTGTGGCAATGCTTGAGTTTTCTATTTTTTTCGCAAGAGAGTTTAATTCTAAGATTGATTAGGATGTTTATGGATTTATTTTGGACAAGTTATGATGGCGTGCACTTGTTTTTTTTGAGCACATGACAAACACGTCACATAAAATGCACCTGTGGTTGCTATGCACGTTTTGTTAATGTTTGGAGTTGAGGGTCGGGGGCATGAGTTGCCACTCCCGAGTTTATGTTATGGTCGTTTGAAGTTATACTTGATTTTTACAAAATTTCAATCTAAATATGTATTTTTGACCTAAAAGATATGTAGAAGATTGTCTAAAACTAAGTTCACTAATCTAGAGACAAATGCTAGGGCTATGGCCATATTTTAGCCCAATTTAACAATCCCCCTTTTTGGCCAAATCCTAGTATGTGCCATTTATGAAAGAAGCGATATGTATAATTCAACTAAATAAAATTAAGGAAATCAAGGATACAAACAGAAATATGAATTCATGGCTCTTGAACAACAATCAGAAACGAATTTGCACGCTTAATATTATCATCATTTTTTAATTACTAGAGAAATACTGTTTGGGAAGACTATACTTATATATCCCAAATTCATCAGGTTCATAATAAGTAAATCATGGGACTTTCAACAACGGCGGTTTTTTTTTTCACAATGAAATATGGAATTTCAGACAGATCAGTTTAATACCAAATTACATGAGTTTCTGAAGATATTTTTTAATCTCAATTGAATCCTAATAGTCAAATGCCTAACATATGTAACCACTGTAAAATGCAGCTTAAATTCATTAGAAGGGTCATGTGAGACTTAAAGATATTTACATTTTTTCTACAGGCTATACCAAGTAAACTTCGAATTCCAAATAGAATGGTATAACATTGAACTTTAGAGGGCTTCAATATCCCTTAGGCTCAATAGCCTGGGGTTCAGGCTAATTCAAGCCTTGACATGCTGTGTTTAATAGCCTGGCCCATTTCTATATACCCAAGTTAGCCATAATAATATAATACAGTCCAGTCTTTAAATTACATGACAATGAAAGCCCAAGAAAAACAGGGAGGGGGCGGGATTATAACTTGACTGCCACTATACACTTCCCAGAATGAAAGAAACTAAAAAAATAATATTCTAAACAATTTGCTGACTCAAAGCTCTCTTGAAACCTTACGTTTGAGTCTTCTCTTTGGAATCTGTAAGAACACCACATTTGTTTGAGTGTTATGCAACTATCAGAACCAAACTAACCATGGGAAGGTCAATTTTAATTCTGATAATGCTTGTGCTCAAACCATATTACCTGGCAGAATTGTCTATGCACTTTCTCAGGGTGAATATGGTCATAAAAGGACCAATTCACCTCTGGACTTGTCATTCATCTTTTTTTACTTGGGACCTTTAGTCCTATTAATTCCTTAACTTGATCATTTAGGCATGTTGAAAGAGTGAACCTAACCATTTGGGAGGTTCAGATTCCATACTCTAGAGCCTTTTTGACTGACCTCACTTCTGTACCCTTGAAGGGTGATAAACTACTCTCTAAGTATCTAAAATATGGGGGGTATTTGATCATTATAAAAGGTCAGATTCACTACCCCTTTAATGCTAGCTAAATGACTCTACTATGACTTCAAGGATATGGAATTAATCATAGAAGCCTCTAGCAGATAATTCTGCTATTGTTCTCACATGGAGAGACCACCAGATTTTGATAAGTGATCACAGGTTCAGTAGGAAGAAAGCAACAGGTTTTATGTATTTTTCTTAGATTGAATCTGACTATGAAGAAGAGTCTGATTCAAACCCATAGATACAAGCTTACTTGACATTTCTAACAACCATACCAGTACTTCAAATAACATTCCTTTGAACATTTTTTTTTACTATTCTTGGCTTTTTAGAGACCGAATCAGACAATATGAGGGTTCAGATTCTTTACTCTATAGCCCTTTTGATTACCAATTTTTGTATCCTTAAAGGGTGGTAAGCTACTGTTTAAGCACCTAATATGGGGTTAATTCGACCATTGTAGAGGGTCAAATTCATCTACCCTATTGTTGTTTCATAATAATATCTAGATTTCTTAGGCCTAAACCAGACCAATATTTAAGCATCTTTATAGGATGAACTTAACCATTAGAGGTTAAGTTCATTACCCTTTGATGTTGTTTTCCAACAAACCCTTGATTACACAGTAATATAAAAGACAGTTTTAAATTGAAGCAGACTTATATGAAGTTCAGATATTTAGAAACTAAACAAACATAATGTAATACTCTATATACATGTATCACAACTTTGTCACATAAGTTTATACATGAATAAGTTTAAACAAATAAGAATACAGATTCATGGAGGAAGGATAGTAGATTTCAGATCTTTATATTTCATGAAACACTACTCAGCTTTACATACCTTTAATAGCAAGATAACAAAAGGAACCTGACCAAATAAAGGTCAGGCAGATGGAAATCAGCAAAAGGAAGAGAAACCCAACAGCAACAAAACAGCACCCACGAACAACAAGAAGACCACTGTAAAGAAATCCAAAAAAGGATGATTTGAATACCAAATGATTGAATAAAGATAGCAACAAAACCAGGTCCTTTAGGAAAGAAAACCACATCTACAAGATAAACTAAGTTCAGATTGTTTTTACACTCCTACTGCAGTCCATTTTTGTTTCTGTTTTTTCAGAGGTGAAAGATTATGTCCAAGTGTGTGTAACAATTTTGGTAAAATCTATGCAGAGAACTTTTTCCAAAGAAGCTATCTGTATTTCCAGGTCTTTTAACAGTCAAAAGAGTTGTATTTTTCAGTAGTAAAAAAAGTTCAAAAAAAGAAGAGACCTTTAGTGGTAAAAAGCGTGTGTATATATAGGGGCATTTGGGATAGGATATGCTCAGCATATTCCTTGTCCAATAAGCTGGGAATAGTACAAATGCAGCTGTCACCCTTATCCTTTTGGGATAGCTTCCTATTTTCAGAACATCCCAGCCCTTATTCCCCTTTTAGAAATTACTATTTTAACCCTAAAATATCTGATTTCTTGATATTTCCTTATTCTAGAAGGTTCTTGGGTTGTTACACCCAAGATTCCTCGATTAAAAATCCTATACTAACCCTTAGGACATCCTAGAATTACTCTTTTAGTAGTCAAGGAATAATGTTAAGTTAGTAGGTTGATTAACTTAATATTTTAAATTAGTACTAGTGTTAATGAAATTGATTTAAGTTAGTTACTAGAAGTTGAAATTACTTAAGGGTGAGACTAAGTGAATCATTTGTTCTTTAGCTAATTGAATAATTGATCTTAACTAGTTATCTAGGACATAGATCAACTACGTTGTTAGATGATTGTTTTTTTAAATTAGGTCTACTATTTAAGTGTGACTAATTCCTTATTGCCTAATTAATTTACTCAAGTTGACTAACATTTGAATTAA
>ML320138.1:0-151559 GCA_005239505.1 Nicotiana paniculata
TCGACACCCACGGACTCGAAACTAGGCAAATGTTATACAAATATATCAATTTATACTCAAAGCGTGCAATTCTTATACTACTTAGCCAAATTCATCATTCTTGAAGAAGTCCTAAAATCCAACCCCGGGCCCGCATGCTCGGATTCCAAAAATTCTCGAAGGAGACACTCACCCATAGCCTAAGGATCATTAATACGGGTAATTTTCTACATTTTCAAAAGCCCTAGGTTACTACCCCAAATCCTTAGTTTTTACTAATTTAGGTAGTTAATTTAGCTTGTAATCCATGCATGAAGCTAATATTAAAGTAGAATTTACTTAAATTCAATAACTAGGTCGTTTGCCCCTTTTGAATGTTGAAAGTCGTCCCAAGGAAGAAGAAGAAGACGAGGAAATGAATTAAATCGCGTTATAAAAACACACTGCCCTGTGGTCTACTCTATGTGATCGCAGCCTGGGCAGTGCGATCGCAGAGCTATAAGTGACCAGGCCCTCATGGGCCTTCTGTGCAAATGCGGAGAGAGACCTGTGAACTCACATGGTAAGGAATAGCTGGGCTGGCCCAAGGCTGGGCTCTTGTGCGAACGCGAATGGGGTGTGCGATCGCACTGGGTCAAAAGCCCAACCCATCGCGATCGCGGTGCCTTTTGTGCGAACGCACAGGGAATTCACCACCCCTGCCCAGTTCCTTCTATGTGATCGCATCAGTGCACATGTGATCACACTGAAGGAAACCAGTCAGTGAAAAATCTGGTTTTTGAATTTAACTCTGAGGGGTCCGAAACTCACCCGAGCCCCTCGGGACCTCGTCCAAAGGCACTGTCAGGTCTGCATTCATGATACGGACTCGCTCGAATTTTTGGAACGTGAAAAACAACAACGAAACTGAGAATTCGACCCCATAACCAAATTGAATCAAACTTTGAACTTAAAGTTCTAGAATTCGCTTTCGACGCGCCAATCGACCTATACTACTCAGAATGACACAAAATTTTGCAAGCAAGTCATAAATGACATAACGGAACTATTCCCAGTCTCGAAATTCTGTTCGACCTCGATAACACAAAAACATGTTCCCAATCAAATTTCAAACTTAAGGAAACTCTAATTTTGATATTGGGTACCGAAACTCCCCCGGGTCATCCAAAACTCATTTCGAACATACGCCCAAGTCCGAAATCATCATACTAAGCTACAGGATTTGTCGAAACTCGATTCTGACGTCCGTACTCAAAATGTTGACCGAAGTTAAACTTTGGCCTTAAAGGCCAACCTTAAGGAACCAAGTGTTCCCAAATTGTTCTAAGCATTTCTGAATCCCGGACCACCCGCCCACCGCAAGTCATAAATCATAATAAGCCGCTATAGGAAGTTTCATTTAGGGAAACGGGGTCCGATAACACAAAACAACCGGTCGGGTCGTTACAGAGTTCCCAAATGTGTTTCCTGCAGATATATCGGTTTCCCAAATGTGTTTCTTGCAGACCTACCTGGCATGCCACTCGATAGAGATATTGGTTTTGGTACTGATCTAGTGTCTGTCACTCAGCCCATATCTATTCCACCGAATCGCATTGCTCCAGTGGAGTTGATGGAATTGAAGGAATAGTTACATGAATTTGTATATAAGGGTTTCATCAGGCTGCATGTTTAACCTTGGGGTGTACCGGTATTATTTGTGAAGAATATAGATGATTCCATAAGAATATGTATTTACTATAGGTAGTTGAACAAGGTTACCATCAAGAACAAGTATCCACTACCGTGCATTGATGCTTTATTTTATCAACTTCAGGGTGCGAGGTTGTTCTCAAAGATTGACTTGAGATTGGGGTATCATCATTTAAAGATCAGGGCTTCAGACATTCTTAAGATGACTTGCAAGACCCATTATGGGCATTATGATTTCTTGGTGATATCTTTTGGTTTGACTAATGCCTTAGAAACTTTCATGCATTTGATGAACAATGTGTTCCTGTCTTATTTGGATTCCTTCACTGTTGTATTCACTGATGATATCTTGGTGTAGTCCCGTAGTAGGGAGGAGCACGAGCAACATTTGAGGATTGTGATTTAGATTTTGAGGGAGAAGAAGTTATATGCTGGCATTCTTGTGCCAAGTGGTGTCTAGTGATAGGATCAAGGTGGTTTCGAAGAAGATTGAGGCAGTTCTGAGTTAGCTCAAACCTTCTACTGCTATTGAGATTAGGATTTTCCTAGGTTTGGCTTGGTACTCTTGTTGCCTTGTGGAGGGGTTATCGTCTATTGCAGCTCCATTGACCAAGTTCAGTCAGAAGGGCCTCCGTTTAGATGGTCTGACGAGTGTGAGGAGAGCTTTCAGAAGTGTCACGACCCAATTTTCACCATAGGCAGTGATGACGCCCAACACTGCCGTTAGTCAAGCCAACGGTAAACCACCAACACAATTATCCATTCATAACACTTCAAAAATAAAAAAACTTCATTAATAAAGCAGAATCAAGTTTAAAAACCATGGTAAAATACCTTCTTTACTACTAAGTCACGAAATATTAACAAAACATAAAGTGATACAAATATTAGGTACAACCATGACATCTACTAACAATCCCCAAAATCTGGATGGTAATATCATAGTCCTTCAGTAACTCAAGCCACTCACGCTGCCTTAGATTAAGATCTTTATGCTTAAACAGATACTCTAAACTGCGCTGATCAGTGTGAACCTCACACGACACTCCTATAATGTCTCTAGATCTTAGGGCATGAACTATCGCGGCTAACTCCAAATTGTGCATATGTTAATTATTCTCATGGGCTTCAACTAACGTGAAGAACATAAAATAACTCGTCCATCCTACATCAATACAAAAACCAACCTAATGCGTGAAACATCACAATACACAGTGTACATCCTTGAACCGGAAGACAAAACCAACACTGGTGATGTAGTTAATGCGGGCTTGACCTTTTGAAAGCTCACCTCACAATTATCAGACCACCTGAACAAAACATTCTTCCGGGTCAACCTAGTCAAATGAGCTGCAATTGACTAGAAGCCCTCAACAAACCGATGATAATAACCTGCTAACCCTATGTAACTCCTAATCTCAGTCGTTGTGGTAGGACGAGGCCAACTCTGGACTGCCTCAATCTTCCTGGGATCCAACCTTACCTGACACAATATGCCTCAAGAAAGCCAAAGAATCCAACCAAAACTCGCACTTAGAGAACTTAGCGTATAAATTTTGTTCCCTCAAAGTCTAAAGCTCTATCCTCAAATGATGCTCGTGCTCCTCCATGCTATGTGAGTAGATCAATATGTCATTAATGAAGACAATGACAAATGAGTCGAGGTATGTATTGAACACGCGATTAATCAATTCCATAAATGTTGCTGAAGTATTAGTCAAGCCGAATGTCACGACCCAATTCCAACCATAGGTTGTGATGGCACCCAACGCTACTGTTAGACAAGCCAACAATTTAATCAACACGATAATTGGCAGTTCATAACACACTTTATAATAATGGTGAAATAATTAAGCGAGATTTGCTCTATTTTTGTAGAAAATACAAATATTATCTTCAAAATTAGAATATGATCAAAATTGAATACCAAATGCCTTAACAAAAATACATCCAAGATTAATAGACTAAATTTGCAAAACCTGCCATCACAAGTGCATGAGCATCTACTAGAATCTACAATACTACTACAACAATTGTATGCAATAGAAAATAAACAGAGTACATTAAATGAATAGGAAGGGGGCTTTGTGTACCACATGTCGTAGCATAGAGAGCAGCTTACCAAAAAGTATCCTCAGCAAATGCGCCTACGCGTCATTATGACCACCAAATGTACCTATCTCAGTACCTGCACAGTTAGTGGAGATGTAATATGACTACGTAAATCAACGCGTACCTAGTAAGTAGGTTGAATTAGCGATGAGGGGTAGGCATCTAAACTTATTAGTGGTCCAATAATCAAATACAATAAAGGTAGATAGGTATGAAGGGTAGCCAATAAAATCAACAAAAACAGATATATGTGCATAACACCGTCCTCAATTGAAAAACAGATATATGTGCAAGTCTAGTCTCAGTCTAAAGTATAAATTAAAGCATTTAAAGAGGCAAGAAAAAACTCAAGTAGTGCAATTAAAATATAGTGTGAGTCTACGTCTACCCGGACATAATCAAGAATATAGCATACACATGGACACTCTTCGCCTCATACATAGGCAGCTCCTATAACATGTAGCACATATCAAATATAGCACCGTCGGGGTGAATTCCCTCTTACAAGGTTAGACAAAGAGAATTATCTCGCTCCAAAATCTGATAACCGACTCCAACGCCTCTCTAACACCTCAAACCAATTCCAAACAATCCGAAACTAGTCAAAGAACGTTCAAACCAATCAAAATATACTCAAAGACTCGTAATTTAACAAGCAGAAACAAATTCGCAACTCCGCACAAAAAGTCAACAAAGTCAACCTCTGGCTTGCATGTACGGATTCAGAAAAAATTATCAAAAATAAAAATTACCCATAACTTATATAGTCTATATGCAGAAAAACATCAAATTTCATCCATGAATTGACCTTCAAATCAAGGATTTATCGTTTCTCAACTTTGGGGATCAAAAACCCAATTTCTATAATCCAAATACAGATAAAAATAATAACCAATGGAAAGAATCATGGGAAAACATAAAAATAAATGTTATATATTTACCCCTTTGTTGATACGAGAATAACGCCACGAATATCACCTCAAACGGAGCTCTAGAACTCATGATATGCTCAAAATACTAAAATGCTTGGTTAGCCAATTTAAAACACTGCCCAAGTAATTTTTGTTCATTGCCTTCACTGGACACCATCGAGTTCGCAAAGTGCAATTTTTCACGTTGATCGGTCAATCCAAAATTCCTTCATCGCATTCGCCGGACCTCCCTCACGTTCGCGAAGAACACAAGTTCGCACTAGAAACCAATAATCTTTCCCAACACGGGAATGAGCATAACTCTCTCATTTGAACTCAGAATTCAATTATTCTTGTTGCTATGATTCCTTAATTAAGATACATATATAATGGTTCAATTGAATCAAAAATAAAAGATAGCTTTGTATATGTGGTATCTTTTATGCCAAAAGAAACGACGCCGAAACATCTAATAAGAACGCGAAACAATCCAAACCCATAAGCATCTAACCAAACCTTTTGGACAAGTCCAAAATAATCATACAAACCTGTTGAAACTTTTTAATCATGAACCCGTGATCCCGTGGTCAACTCATTTTGTTAAACTTAACTAATATGGAACGTAAATATCCGAATCACTCTTAAACATTCCAGATCACGACCAAACTGCACACAAAAGTCCCAATTAACTAAATGAACCTTCAAAATACAAACTTCCAACAATAACACCGAAGTCCACTCCAAGTCAAACTTAGAAAATTCAAAAACCTTCAAAATACAAACTTCCAACAATAAGTGCCAAAATTGCTCCAGAACCACCCGATACTCAACTCGAACATACGCCCTAGTGCTAAATCACCTTAAGAACCTATAAGAACCTTCAAATCCCGATTCCGAGATCGTTACTCAAAAATCAGGCCTTGGTCAATTCTTCTAACTTAAAGCTTTCGAATTGAGAAATATTCTTCCAAATCAACTCCGAACTCGCCGAAAATCAAAACTAACTATATGTGAAAGTCATTATACATATAGTGAATCTACTCAAGGTCTCAAACCTCCGAACGACATGCTAGAGTTCAAAACGACCAGTCGGGTCGTTACATTCTCCCCCACTTAAAAATACATTCGTCCTTGAACATGCCAAGAGTCACTCCAAAGTTTCCAAAATCGCTGAATAACTCATCATGCACATACCCGTGAAATCCTAACCCATATGCACATTAGCATAACCCCGACTGAAAATCCTTCCCGCGACCTTAGCTCACAAGCCTTAGAACCAAATTCCAACATCCAAAATTTCCAATGAGGTCTGATTCTTGCATACATACACCCTATCAATCTCAAAAAGTTGTATCAAAACATAATCATACACCCAAGTTGTAACCACACAATGCACCACATAATTCATATGCCCATAATAATATCTTCCAACCACAATAGCTGTAATTTTTGAACTCGATACCGGTAATATACCTCATGATACATAAAAATCCTATTTCAAACCTCGTAATACTACAACGATGAAAGAGATGTGCAAATTGTCATAACCACATGTCAAATCAATAAATCATGGGGTTTTTCCGTTTGACAAGACCATTGCCTCATCTGAATTGAGTAGGGACATTCTCCTTCCAAACATACATTATACAAATTCGTTTGCACTAATTCCAGGTTTCGTCTCATCCAGTACTAGATGCTCGGCCGACAAGCCATATCTGACACCGTCTATACTTTCATACGACACGATCCGTGCGCCAAATAAGCCACAACTCAAATATGACCAATAAGGAAAGGATCCCAAGTACCAGAACTAACCAGAACTCATAATGGATATAACAATAAAATAAAATGCTATGTATCTGTCCCACTGATGAGAAGCAAAAAACACAAAATAAGTATAAGGAACCGTACCCAACATCTCACAATTGTAGCGTGCAATTCGTTCCACACATGATACCGTTGCGGCTTGCAACCCAATCCAAATATCATACCCGTGGTGGCGTGCCACTCGAATCACACATAACAATATTCATAGGAATGCCCATCGAGCCAAATGTTCATACTCACTATATGCACGTATAGAAATCACGAGCACGCTAGTGCATAAACATAATAGAGCGCCATCTTGCTTATGTAACACAACCAACAAAGCACAACCAATGGTTCAATAAACAACCAGCAAATGTATACAAACAACCACGATCACGCTAAGTGCATAAACATAATCAAGTGCATGATCATCTAGTAGAATATATAGTACTACTACAAAACTTGTATGTAATAAAAAATAGTCATAGTACAGTAAATGAATAAGAAGGGGGCTCCATGTGCTGCAGATCGTAGCATACAAAGCAGCTCACCACAAAGTCTCCTCAGCAAATGCTCCTAAGCGCCAGTATGACCATCAAATGTACCTATCTCAGTACCTGCACAATTAGTGCAGAAGTGTAGTATGAGTACGTAAATCAACGGTATCTAGTAAGTATCTAGCCTAACCTCGAAGAAGTAGCAATGAGGGGTCGACATCGACACTTACTAGTGGTCCAATAATCAAAGTCAATAAAAGGTATATATGTATGAAGGATAGCCGGTAAAAGAAACAAAAACAAATATATATGTGCATAACACCATCCTCAATAGAAGAGTAGATAAGAAATCCTCAAATTACCGAAGCTACCTTGAATGAGGCATTAAGTCAGGAAGACTCATAGGTGCGTTGTCTCTTGATCGAATATAACGCACAATTTTGCCAAGGTCATTCGGGCCGACACATAAAATAGTGCACACTTTCAAGGTCGTATGACCTGATTCGTGGATGCATCTCATAATACTACCGAGGTTGTACGACTCGATCCATAATATTACTGCTGAGGAGTTCAACCCAATCCCATAAGAATAGTGAGACTTTGAGGGGTCACTGGCCCAACTCACTAATATATGTGTGAGTTATGAAATTCAAGAAACTTTCGGACAAATATGAACAATGCGAGAGAATTCTATAACAAAAGGTATAATTTGTGCGGTTAATCAAGTATCGTTCCAAGTATATGGAAGAGAAAAGTTCAATACCTTATGAAAGTCTAGTCTCAGGATAAGGTATAAATTAAAGCATTTAAAGAGGCAAGAATAACTCAAGTAGTAAAACTAAAACATGGTGTGATTCTATGTTTACCCGGACCTAAACAAGAATCTAGCATACGCATGGACAGTCGTTACCTCATACATGCATAGCTCCCATAACATGTAGCACATATCAAATATAGCACCTATGAGGCAAATTTCCTCTTACAAGATTAGACAAGAGACTTACCTCACTCCGAAATCTGATAGCTGCTCCAACGCCTCTCTAACACCTCAAACCAATGCCAAACGACCCGAACTAGTCAAAGATTGTGCAAACCAATCAACATTTACTCAAAGACCCATAATTTAACAATTACAAATAAATTCTTAACTCCACACGAAAAGTCGACAAAGTGAACTCCAGGCTCGCGTGCATGGATTTCAAAAATTATAGAAAGTAATTATCACCCATAACTTATATAATCTATATCTAGAAAAGCATCCAATTTCTTCCATGAATTGTATAACGACCCGGCCGGTCGTTCCGTATGATTAGCCCCATTTCCCCAATTTCTTATTTGTCATATGTTGATTAGCCTATTTGTTTTGTGTTGGGTCGGTTGGTTTGGGTTCGGAGTGGTCGTGGTGAAAACAGAGACGCTTAGTCTCTTAAAATAGTTTAATAGTTGAAAGAGTCAACTGGGAGTTGAATTATTGGTAAACGACCTCGGAATGGGGATTTTATGGCTAGGATAACTTCATTAGGTGATTTGGGACTTAGAAGTGTGTTCGAAATGAAGTTTTGATGTCCGATGTAGAATTAGGCTTGAATTGGCGAAGGTTAGTTTTTGGCGATTTCCGGTCGGTAGGGGAAAATAGGCTATAGGGGTCGGAATGGAATTCCGACAGTTGGAGCAAGTTTGTAATATTATTTTGGATTTTTGTGCAAAATTTTAGGTCAATCAGATGTGTTTTGGTAGGTTTCGGCATAATTGGCGAAACTTAGAAGTTTCAAAGTTCATAGTCTTTAATTTGATATGATTTTAGTATTTTTGCGTTGTTTTTGGTGTTTCGAAGGCTCGACTAAGTTCAAATGAGGTTATGGGATGTGTTGGTATGTTTGGTTGGGGCCCCTACGGGCTCGGGATTGATTTCGGATGGTTAGCGGAGGTTTGGACTTAGGAATTTGCAGCAAATAACTGCTGGTGTTCTTTTACTGGTATGACCACACCTGCGGATGGGGAGCTGCAGGTGCATGGCCGCAGGTGCGTGGCTGCAGGTGCGAAGACCATTGCACATGTGCGAGAAGAGGCCAAGATGGGGGAATTCGTAGGTGCGAGGCATGGGCCGCACCTGCAAAGCCGCAAGTGCGGGCGAGGCACCACAGGTGCGAGAATTGGACTATTAGTGGATTATCGCAGGTGCGCACCTGGGACCGCAGGTGCGGAATAACTGGACAAAAAGTATAAATAAGTGCCTCCACGAAATTTTTGGCATTTCTTCCATTGTTGGATGCGAATTGAGCTGGTTGAGAGCAAATTGAAGGGGGAATTCAAGGGTCTTCAGTGGAGGCAAGTTTCCCAGATTAAAAACTCGTTTCTATGTTATATTGTGACGGATTAAGCTTTAAATTTGAGGAATTAAAGTAGAAAAAGTTGGAAAAATGGGAGGATGTTTGGAAAATTCTTTTGGTGATTTGAGTGGGCAATTGCGGTCCGATTGTGGTGTTCTTGGTATGTGTAGAATCGTGGGAGGATGAGGATTCTAGTTATGTAAATTGTATAGAATTCCGAGATGTGGGCCCGAGGCTCGGATTTGGTCAAATTTCGAGAATTGTGTTAAAAATTATATCTTTCGATTGAGTTTTGTTCTGTTAGCGTATATTGATGATGTTAATCTGATTTTTGTTAGATTAGGGGTATTTGGGAGCCAATTCGAGGGGCAAGCGCATCACGGAGTAGCTTTTTGGCTGTTTTGAGGTAAGTAATGATTGTAACTCTAAACTTGAGGGTATGACACCCCGGTATTTGATATTGTTTAGGTAAATGAGGTGACACACATGCTAGGTGATGAGCGTGGGAGCGTGCACCGATAGGGATGTGACCTGGTCCGTCCCATATCGACTATTAAGTCGCGTATTCGATTTGAAACTTTATGATATCCTGTATTTTAGAAATTTATACTTGTTTATGGGCTGTGAGAAATGTTTGGGGCCTCGTGCCGACCTGTTTAGAACCTCAGGGGTATTTTCCATGTTTGGGGCCTTGTGCCAACCTGTTTAGACCCTCAGAGGTACTATTGCACTATTCTACCACTATCCTGATAGAATATCTGTGAACTCAGTCAAGTTTACCACTTGTTGTTATTTTCACTGTTATCACACTGCTTTGAAACTCTGAAAAGTATTTTGGGCTAAGTCCCGTGAGTTTAGATAAATTGCCCGAGTGGCTTGTGAGGGTGACTGAGTCAGGCCGAGAGCCGAGTATGTGTCATAACCCAATTTCCCTCCGTTGGGTATCGTGATGGAACCTAATCTTAGGGACTAGGTAAGCCTAGCAGTTACTGAATAACAACAATAATAAAAGGAAAACTAACAGTCTTGATATAGAATCTCAACAGAATGTACAAACTTTCCCAAAACCGGTAATACAAGTCATAAGATCTATGAATCTTCTGCAACTTCTAAGTACAACTGTTTGGAAATAAATACAACAATGTATGAATAACAAATACAAAGAAGGTGACTCCGACGCCTGCGAACGCAACAGCAGGTTACCTTGAGTCTCCTCGGCAATCATCCACACAACTACTACAATATATACATGGATCTGCAGACAAAAATGTGCAGAAGTGTAGTATGAGCACACCACAGCGGTGCCCAGTAAGTATCAAGACTAACCTCGGTAGAGTAGTGACGAGGACTAGTTAAGACACCACTCTTGTACAAAATAAATAACATGAATACAGAAATGACCGAACGTTACATCTACCTAAGGCTTCACGGAATAATTTATGACAATGACAATATAATACAGAAGGAAATTACAGAAATCAATCACGAAACAACACAAAAATACACAGAAATATGGACAGCAAAACAAGCCGAATCGAAAGGAAACACAATACAATAGAGAACACCAATAACTCCACGTCGGTTTGTTCACATCGGGCCTTAGCCATTAAAAATCATAACTGGTAGAAGCCTTTAAACAACCGTTCATATGAAAAACTTTTGGAAATAAAATAATTTTTGTATGGAAGAGTTTCCTTTGACAACATACTTTCTCCAAAAGTAGTATATATAAGTATATTTAGTAGAGAGAATTACGAAAACATAGTTTCTTTCAAAATATGAAATTCCCAAAGATGCTTTCCCAATAAATGACTTCCAAATATCATTTTAAGTAAGACTAGTGCTTTTCAAATATCCCTTCGATGTAAAAGTCATTCAAATATAATCATTTCAAAAAACCATTGCTTTTTCAATAATACTTTTCAATAAAATCCCTTGATCAAAATCTCCTCAAGATTTATCTACCGGAACTCAGTCCGTAACTCAAAAATTGCAATGCAGTACAGGAGGAATATCAAATCTTGCCAATAAATGCAGTAAGAGATCAGTAGGAATATCCAAATTTAGAACAGCGGAATAAGATGCAAAGACAAGTACACGACATCACCCTTCGTGCTTTTACTCTCATCCTCACCAAAACAAGTGCACTGTTTGTGCTTTACTCTCATCCTCACCAAAAGAAGTGCACGGCATCACACTTCGTGCTTTACTCTCATCCTCACCAAAAAAAGTGCACGGCATCAGCCTTCATGATTTTACTCTCATCCTCACAATAAAAAAATCGATGCGGCACGACATTATCCTTCGTGCTTTAATATCATAACATGGCACGACTTTATCCTTCGTGCTTTAATATCATAACATGGCACGACATCACCCTTCGTGCTTTTACACTCTCATCCTCACAATAAATGAATACTAAATACACAGCATCACCCTTCGTGCTTTACACTCTTCCTCACCCAAACAATATCAAGAACAACAATTTGGCAAGGAACATCAACAATATGAACCATAAATCACAACATCCCGGCAAGGGAGTCAACAATACAAATAATATCATTAACAACATAAACAGTAATAGAAACCATAACATCCGGGCAAGGGAGTCAACAAGACAAACAACATCATCAATAACAAAATAATAAGAGAAACCACACAATCCCGACAAGGGAAACAACTACAACCAATCTCACCTAAACCGTCAACTTCACAGAATAAACTCAACTTTAACAAAGGCCCAGTAATAGGCAACATCAAGGAAATACCAATGACATAAATGTCTAAAAATTAGACTTAAGTAGTACTTAAGGGAATAGTCATATAAATCACAATGTAAGACTCACGAGCATGCTTGACGCCAACGAATAGATGTTCCAACTACGGCTAGTCAACTATAAGGCTAGATGGCACTAATTATAGTCAATTAGGAAAGCTAGGAAGAAGATATAACATGATGATGAGAGAAGTAGAATATTCAGTTAAGTCAAGTAAGGTCAAATAGCCAACAAAAGGATCCGAAAACAAATAATTCCAATTTAAACAGGAAGGTATGAATTTAACAACCAAGGATTCAAATGTAACAATTACAAATCATACACAGATAATATAAGAACCCACGAATCCTAAAAGGCCAATCTAATTTCAAATAAGTCCGAGTACACACTCGTCACCTCGCATACTCGGACTACAATCAACAAGGAAGACTCAATCCTAAGGGGTAGTTCCCCCACACAAGGTTAGGCAAGATACTTACCTCAAAGACGACAACCTGGTACTCAAAAATAGACTTCTCGGGCGGAAAGACCTCCGGACAGCTCAAAATCAACTAAAACAACTTCAAAATACACATAAAACGTATAAGGAACTATTCCGAATAATAAAGTCTCAATCTTTACAACATTATAAAAATCGACCCAAAATTCGACCCCCGGTCCCGAACCTCAGAAACCGATAAATTTTACAAATTCCGATTACCCATTCCGATACGAGTTCACTCATACGAATTTATCCAATTCCGATAACATTTGGTCTTTCAAATTATGATTTTACATTTTAGAAATTTTCTTCAAAACCCACAATTCCCTCAACCTAAAACACAAATTAAATGATAAAAACAAGAACTAATTCATGAAATATAATTAAATATAGTGGAAGAACATCTACCCATTAGATTTGTGTGAAAAACCCTCAAAGAATCGCCAAAAACCGAGCTCTAGAAGTCAAAATATGATAAAAATGGCTTAACCCTCGTTTTTGAAAACTTATATTCTGCCCAGACGTTAAATGAATCGTGATCGCGGAACTTGGTTTGCGATCGCGAAGAAGAAAGAAAATCTGCCCAGGTTTAAAGCATCGCGATCGCGGAGAAGGTAATGCGATCGCGAAGAGGAAGAATTGTCACTGGCCAAAGTGCTCTATGCGACGGCGAAGGCTCGAGTGCGATCGTGTATGAGAAGTTATCTGCTGCCCAAATTGCTACACTACGCGATCGCGAAGCATGGAATGCGATCGCGTAGAAGAATAATTCGATGCCCTAGTGGAAACACTATGCGAACGCGATGGTGCACCTGCGAACGCGAAGAAGGAGGATGTGGACTTCCGCGATCGCGAACCTGCCTATGCGATCGGGATTAATAAAACAGGGGTGGCCAACATTACTTTATGCGATTGCAGATGTGCATATGTGATCGCATAGAAGAAAACACCAGATAGCAGAACAACAATGCAAAATAGGGGTGAATTGACCCGAAGCCCATCCGAAACACACTCGAGGCCCCCGGGACCCCGTCCAACCACACACACAAGTCATATAACCTAACACTGACTCGCTCGAGGTTTCAAAACACATAAAACAACACTAAAACGATGAATTAAACCAAAAATCAATGAAATTCATCAAAACTTCTTTAAACATTAAATTTTGCATTTACGGTCTGAATCACATCTAATGAAGTCTGTTTCTTACCAAACTTCACAGATATGGCACAAATATATGTCGAACTTGTACCGGGCTCCAGAACCATAATACGGGCCCGACACCACAGGTTTCACATATAATTTCATTTTCAAAAACCTCTTTTATTTTCAGAAAACAATTTCTTTTAAAAATTCATTTCTCAGACTTGGGACCTCGGAATTCGATTCAGGGCATACGCCCAAGTCCCATATTTTCCTACGGACCCTACTGGACCGTCGAATCATGGGTCCGGGTCCGTTTACCAAAAACGTTGACCGAAGTCAACTTTATTCAAATTTATAATACAAAATTATCATTTTTATCAGTATTTCACATAAAGGCTTCCCGGCTACATTCCCGGGCTGTGCACACAAATCAAGGTGAAATAGAAAGAGGTTTTCACACCCTCGAAACACAAAATTAGCTAGAAATATATGAGATGACCTTTTGGGTCATCACAGTATGTGAGGATAGTTATGGGACGGGCTGCACGCCACAACAATATATATGTTATATATTACATGTGGGTCGGGCTACACGCTGCGTTAATATAGAATATATATATATATATATATATATATATATATATATATATATATATATATATATATATATATATATATATATATATATATATATATGGATCGGGCTGCATGCGGCAGCAATATATGTTATCTATAGATCGGGCTGCATGCCGCAACAACGTAAATATTGGATCGGGATGCACGTCACAACAGATATAACACTTGGGCTGAAGGAGCCCCTCCAGGAGTCTGTACACCCCCAGTGAGCGCAGTCGACTATTATATGGATCGGGTTGCATGCCGCAACAATATATATATATATATATATGTGTGTGTGTGTGTGTGTGTGTGTGTTGGATCGGGCTACTCGCCGCATCAGTTGTGTGTATTCATGATACTTGCTGAGTACGAGTGTTTAAGTGACAACATGAGATACTGATAGTTGAATCACGAGTGACTGAGAGGCTTGCCCGAGAGACTTTATTGTGAGTGATACTGTGCCCGATGGGCTTATATTTTATGAAATTTTTTTTTTCACTCTTCTTTACACTGAGCCTCTGATGATAAATGTTTTATACGAGATTTTTTTAGACCCTCAGGGGTATTTTCCATGTTTGAGGCATTGTGCCAACCTGTTTAGACCCTCAGAGGTACTTTTACACTATTCTACCACTATCCTGATAGAACATCTGTGAAGTCAGTCATGTTTACCACTTGTTATTTTCATTGTTATCACACTGCTTTGAAACTCTGAAAAGTATTTTGGGCTGAGTCCCGTGAGTTTAGATAAATTTCTCGAGTGTCTTGTGAGGGTGACTGAGTTAGGCCGAGCCGAGTATGTGAGGATATTTATGGGATGGGGTGCATGCCGCAGCAATATGTATTTTATATATTACATGTGGATCGGGCTGCACGGCGCATCAATATAGATTATATATATATATATGGATCGGGCTGCACGCCGCAACAATATATGTTATATATGGATCAAGCTGCACGCCGGAGCAACGTACCTATTGGATCGGGCTGCACGTCGCAGCAGATATAGACCTTGGGTTGAAGGAGCCCCTCCGGGAGTCTGTACACACCCAGTGAGCGCAGTCAACTATTATATGGATCGGGCTGCACGCCGCAACAATATATGTTATATATGGATCAAGCTGCACGCCGGAGCAACGTACATATTGGATCGGGCTGCACGTCGCAGCAGATATAGACCTTGGGTTGAAGGAGCCCCTCCGGGAGTCTGTACACACCCAGTGAGCGCAGTCGACTATTATATGGATCGGGCTGCATGGTGCAGCGTATGTTATAAGGGTCAGGCTGCACGCCGCATCAGTATAGATATATACAGATATATATGTGTTGGATCGGGCCAGCCCGTGCAGCAGTCAGGGAAAGGGCGGTTGATCCCGTACTATTCAGGATCAGATTCCCACCGTAGATGCTCCAGCGGGATAGGCTCAAGCACCGACAGTGCCTATTGTTATTTCGGGTCTTCAGGAGACCTTGGCTCAGATCTTAACTTTGTGTACCACACTTGCTCAGGCAGTTTCCGCTACTTCTTAGGCCGGGGGAGGCAGTCAGACTCCAGTTGCCTGGACACCTGAGTAGGTTACACGGGGCCATTAGACACCGGGGGCGGTTCAAGCCTAGCCGGTTGCTCCAGTTCAGGATTTCGTGGTCCCAACTATGCCAGATGATGAGCAGCTTAGGCTGGAGAGGTTTAGTAGACTTCAGACTCCGATATTCAGTGGTGTTGAGGGCGAGTATGCCCACCATTTTTTTGGATAAGTGTCAAAGGATGCTCTGTACCGCTGGGATTTTGGAGACCAGTGGGGTCTCATTTGCTACTTTTCAGTTTTCTGGTGCTTCTTTCAGTTGGTGGGAGTCTTTTGAGAGGCGTAGGACTATTGGTTCATCATCCCTTACCTGGAAGCAGTTCTCCTATCTTCTTGGAGAAGTATGTACCCCAGTCTTAAAGGGAGGAGCATCGCAGGCATTTTGAGTAGCTGCGTCAGGGGGAGCTATCAGTGATGCAACATGAGATACGGTTTTCAGAATTGGCTCTTCATGCCACCGAGTTGGTCCCTACTGATAGTGAGAGGATTAGGAGGTTCATGGATGGACGCACATATCAGCTCCGCCTTTTTATGACTCGGGAGAGAGCATCCGGTTCTACCTTCGAGCAGGTTATTGATATTGCTCGCGATATTGAGTCGGTTTGTCGCCAGTAGCGGGTGGAGTAGGGAGGCCAAGGGGCCTCGTGGATCGGGTAGTTCTAGTGGTGCTCTCTCCAGGGGCAGTTTCAGCATGTTAGAGGTTGTTCATTCAGGCCTCCTTGGTCAAGCCGCCCAACCCATAGTGGTGCATCTTTGGGGCATGGTCCTCACAATTTTCAGCCAGGCCCGTCTTCATTCGGTGCCCTTCCATCCCAGAGTGTAGCTCGAGCACCATCAGTTCAGCGTTCTTCTATGCATGGTTCTCCTAGTGTCCATTATGGTGCTAGGGGTGCTTTAGTCTTTGTCTCCAACTCCAGGGAGTTGTTATGAGTGTGGAGAGTTCGGGCATATGAAGAGGTAGTGTCCTCATCTTCTTGGAGGCCCATCTCAGATGAGGAGCCAGCCTTCGACTTCAGCACCAGTTACTTCACCACCCACCAGGCAGCCAGGGGTGGTAGTTAGTTAGCTAGAGGCCACCCTAGGGGGAGATGTCGAGCAGGTGAAGGTCTGGCCTGTATGTATGTCGTTCTAGCCAGGCCAGATGCTATGGCCTCCGATGCAGTGATCGCATGTAATGTCTCAGTCTGTCGCCGAGATGCTTTGGCTTTATTTGACCTTGGTTCAACATATTCTTATGTTTCATCATATTTTGCCCATTTTCTGGATGTGCCCCGTGAGTCTTTAGTTACATATATTCATGTGTCGACACCGGTGGGTGATACTGTTGTTGTGGACCGTGTGTATTGGTCGAGCGAGATATCTATTGGGGGACTGGAGACCCGAGTGGACCTACTCTTACTCAGCATGGTCGATTTTGATGTGATATTGGGCATGGACTGGTTATCTCCGTGTCATGCTGTTCTTTATTGTCACGCTAAGACCGTGACCTTAGCTATGCCTAGATCACCGAGGGTTGAGTGGAGAGGTTCTTCTAATTATGTACCTAGCAAGGTGATTTCCTACCTGAAGGCTCAGCGTATGGTTGAGAAGGGGTGTTTATCGAATCTGGCTTTTGTGAGGGATGTCAGTGGTGAGACTCCCACTATTGATTCGGTTCCTATGGTCCGTGACTTTCCGAATGTGTTTCCTGTAGACCTGCCAGGCATGCCACCTGACAGGGATATTGATTTTGGTATTGACCTGGTGCCAGGAACTCAGTCTATTTCTATTCCGCCTTATTGTGTGGCACCAGCGGAGCTAAATGAATTAAAGGAAAAACTTCAGGAACTCCTAGATAAGGGGTTCATTCGGACTAGTGTGTCACCTTTGGGTGCATCGGTGTTGTTTGTAAATAAGAAGGATGGTTTTATGCGCATGTGTATTGATTATCGGCAACTGGACAGGGTTACGGTGAAGAACCGATATCCCTTGCCTCGTATAGATGACTTGTTTGATCAGCTGCACGGTGCCGGGGTATTTTCCAAGATTGACTTGCGTTCCTGCTATCATTAGTTGATGATTTGGGGGCCATACATCCTGAAGACTGTTTTTAGGACTAGATATGGTTATTATGAGTTTTTGCTTATGTCTTTCGGGCTGACCAATGCCCCAGGAGCCTTTATGCACTTGATGCACAGTGTATTCCGACCTTATCTTGATTCTTTTGCCATTATGTTTATTGACGATATCTTGGTGTATTCCAATCTCGGGAAAATCATGAGCAACATTTAAGAGTTGTGCTTCAGACCTTAAGAGATAAGAGATCGTATGAAAATTTTTTGAAGTGTGAGTTCTGGCTTGATTCAGTAGCATTATTGGGGCACGTGGTGTCCAATGAGGGTATTCACGTTGATCCCAAGAAGGTAAAGGCGGTGTAGAGCTAGCCTAGAGCGGCATCACCTACCGAGATTCGCAGTTTCCTTGGTTTGGCAGGGTACTATCGCCGTTTCATAGATGGATTTTTATCTATTGCAGCACCTATGACCAGACTGACCCAGAAGGGTGCTCAGTTGAGGTGGACTGAGGAGTGTGAGGAGAGCTTTCAGAAGCTCAACTCAGCTTTGACTACAACTCCGGTGTTGGTTTTGCATACGAGTTCAGGTTCTTATACAATTTACTGTGATGCCTCGAGAGTTGGCCTTAGGGCGATTTTGATGTAGGACGGTAGGGTGATTGCCTACGCATCCAGACAGTTGAAGGTGCACGAGAAGAATTATCTAGTGCACGATCTTGAGCTAGCAGCTATTGTCCACGCCTTGAAGTTTTGGCGTCATTATTTATATGGAGTGCATTATGAGATTTTCGCTGATCACCGTAGTTTTCAGCATCTGCTGGAGCAGAAGGATATGAATTTGCATCAGAGGAGGTGGTTTGAGCTTCTCAAGGATTATGACCTCACTATTCTATATCATCCGGGGAAGGCCAATGTAGTGGCCGATGCCCTGAGTCGCATAGCAGAGAGTTTGGGGAGTCTAGCTTAGCTTCCAGTAGCAGAGCGACCTTTAGAACTTGATGTTCAGGCTTTAGCGGGTCAGATGGCGAGATTGGATCTATCAGAGCTCCCGTGGGTATTGGCTTGTGTAGCCTCCAGGTCTTCTCTTTATGATCAGATTAGATCACGCCAGTGTGATGATCCACACTTGCTCGTTCTTCAGGACAGGGTCCGTCGCATCGATTCCAGGGACGTGGTTAATTGTGATGATGGGGTCATGAGGATGCAGATCTCTGGTTGGTTGGTTTGAGCCGGGCGAGACTAGGCTAGTGGGCACAAACTTGGTTCAGGATGCGTTGGTTAAGGTGAAATTGATTCTGGAGCGGCTTCGCACGACATAGTCCATGCAGAAGAGTTATGCGGACTGGAAGGTCCGAGATGTGTCTTTCGTGGTTGGGGAGAAGGTGTTTCTGAAGGTGTCACCCATGAAGGGTGTTGTGAGGTTCAGGAAGAGGGGAAAGCTGAGTCCCCGGTTTTGTTGGGCCTTCTGAGGTGCTTCAGAGGATTGGGGAGGTGGCTTATAGGCTTGCCATGCCTCCCATCTTATCGAGTATTCGTTCGGTATTCCATGTTTCGATGCTCCGGAAGTATGTTGGTGACCCGTATCATTTTTTGGACTTCAGCACGGTTCTGCTCGAGGGTGATGTGTCATATGAGGTAGAGCTAGTGGCTATTTTGGGTCGTCAGGTCAGTAACTGAGGTCTAAGGATATAGCTTCGGTAAAGGTTCACTGGAGAGGATAACCAGTGGAGGATGCCACCTGGGAGATCGAGAGGGAGGTGCAGAGCAGATATCCTCACTAATTCGAGACTCTAGGTATGTTTCTTGACCCATTCAAGGACGAACGTTTGTTTAAGAGGGGGAGGATGTAATGACCCGGCCAGTCGTTCCATGTGATTAGACCCGTTTTCCCCGTTTATACTTTGTCATATGTTTCTTAGCCTATTTTTGTTGTGTTGGTTCGGGTTCGGAGTGGTCGTGGTGAGAAAAGAGACACTTAGTCTCTTAAAGTGGCTTAATAGTTGAAAAAGTAAACTAGGAGTTGACTTATCGGTAAACGACCTCGGAATGTGGATTTTATGGATCGAATAGCTTTGTTAGGTGATTTGGGACTTAGGAGTGTGTTCGGAATGAAGTTCTGATGTCCGGTGTAGAATTAGGCTTGAATTGGCGAAGGTTAGTTTTTGGCGATTTTCAGTCGGCAGGGGAAAATAGGCTATAGCGGCCAAAATTAAATTCCGACAGTTGGAGCAGGTTCATAATATCATTTTGGATATGTGTGAAAATTTTTAGGTCAATCGGAAGTGTTTTGGTTGGTTTCGGCATCATTGGCGAAATTTAGAAGTTTCAAAGTTCATAGGCTTGAGTTTGATGTGATTTTAGTGTTTTTGCGTTGTTTTTGGTGTTTCCAAGGCTCGACTAAGTTCGAATGAGGTTATGGGATGTGTTAGTATGTTTGGTTGGGGTCCCAAGGGGCTCGGGATTGATTTCAGATGGTTAGCAGATGGGGAGCCGCAGGTGCGTGGCCGCAGGTGCGAAGACCATTGCGCAGGTGCGAGAAGAGGCCAGGCTGGAGGAATCTGCAGGTGTGAGGCATGGGCCGCACCTGCAAAGACGCAGGTGTGGGTGAAGCACGGTAGGTGCAAGAATTGGACTGTTAGTGGATTATCGCAGGTGCACACTGGGACCGCAGGTGCGAAATTTTTTCCGCAGATATGGAATAACTAGACAGAAAGTATAAATAAGTGCCTCCGCGAAATTTTGGGCATTTCTTCCATTGTTGCATGCGGGTTGAGCTTGTTTGGGAGAAAATCAAAGGGGGAATTCGAGGGTCTTCAGTGGAGGTAAGTTTCCCAGATTAAAAACTCATTTCTTTATTATTTTGTGACGGATTAGGCTTGAAATTTGAGGAATTAAAGTAGAAAAAGTTGGGGAAAATGGGAGGAAGTTTTGAAAATTCTTTTGGTGATTTTAGTGGGAAATTGTGGTCTGATTATGGTGTTCTTGGTATGTGTAGAATCGTGGGAGGATGAGGATTCTAGTGATGTAAATTTTATAGAATTCCGAGACGTGGTCCCGGGGCTCGGATTTGCCCGGATTTCGAGAATTGTGTTAAAATTTATATCTTTCGATCGGGTTTTGTTCCGTTAGCGTATATTGATGATGTTAATCTGATTTTGGTTGATTCGGAGCATTTAGGAGCCAATTCGAGGGGCAAGCGCATCGCGGAGTAGCTTTTAGGCTATTTTGAGGTAAGTAACGATTGTTAATCTAAACTTGAGGGTATGAAACCCCGGTATTTGATATTGTTTTGGTAAATGAGGTGACGCACATGCTAGGTGATGTGCGTGGGGGCGTGCACCGATAGTGATTGTGACCTGGTCTGTCTCGTAGCGATAATTAAGCCGCGTATTCGTTTTGAAACCTTATTATATCCTGTATTTTAGAAATTCATACTTGTTTATGGGCTGGAGCCATGTTTGGGGCCTCGTGCCGACCTCTTTAGACCCTCAGGGGTATTTTCCATGTTTGGGGCCTTGTGCCGACGTGTTTAAACCCTCAGAGGTACTTTTACACTATTCTACCACTATCCTGATAGAACATCTGTGAACTCAGTCATGTTTACCACTTGTTGTTATTTTCACTGTTATCACACTGCTTCGAAACTATGAAAAGTCTTTTGGGATGAGTCCCATGAGTTTAGATAAATTGCCCGAGTGGCTTGTGAGAGTGAGTGAGTCAAGCCGAGAGCCGAGTATGTGAGGATAGTCTTGGGACGGGCTGTACACCGCAACAATATATAAGTTATATATTACATGTAGGTCGAGTTGCACGCCCCATCAATATAAATTATATATATATATATATATAGATCGGGCTGCACGCCGCAGTAATATATGTTTTATATTGATTGGGTTGCACGCCGCAGTAATGTACATATTGGATCGGGCTGCACGCCAGAACACATATAGTGCTTGGACTGAAGGAGCCCCTCCACTTCTTTGTGCAGATCCAGGTACCTGACCATCTCACTAGTTGATTTCCGGACGTGCTTGGAGTAGTTCGAGGATCGAGGTAGCTGCTCAACATCCCCAGCTCACCTCCTTTCTTTTCCTCAGTTGATAGTTCGTCTTTTGTACTCCAGGCTTTGTCGTAGCAAGTCACTTTGTTGTACATTTGTATTTACAGTTCTAGATGCTCATGACAGTTGACTCCAGGTTTTGGGGAAGTGTATAATTTGTTCATATCATTCTGCTATTTAAAAATCTGCTAATATTGGGAAATATGAAATAATTTGATAATCTGAAATGATTGGCTAGCCTAGTTCCATGATAGGCGCCATCACGGTCGGCTTGGGATTTGGGGCAGTGACAAGTTGGTATCAGAGCCTAGGTTACATAGGACTCAACGGTCATAAGCAGGTTTAGTAGAGTCTTGCGGATCGGTACGGAGACATCTGTATTTATCTTAGAGAGGCTGTAGAACCCTTAGGAACAACCTCATTTTTCTTGAATTTTGTCATGCCATTTGATTGAATATGGAAATCTAAACTTCTGTTGTTTCATTCTCTCGCAAATGGTGAGGACTCGTGATATCGATTAGGACGATTAGCAACTAGCTAGACCAGCGAGGGGTCGAGACCACGGTCGAGGCAGTGGTAGAGGTAGAGGGCCAGCCAGGGCCGTGCCAGTTGATCCCCCTACTGTTCAGGATCAGATTCCCACCGCAGATGCTCCACTGGTACAAGCTCAGGCCCCGACAGTGCCTATTGTTATTCCAGGTCTTCAGGAGACCTTGGCTCAGATCTTGACTGTGTGTACCACCCTTGCTCAGGTAGTTGCCTCTACTTCTCAGGCTGGGGAAGGCAGTCAGACTCCAATTGCCCGGATACCTGAGCAGGTTACTCAGAGCCATCAGACACCGGGGGCGGTTCCAACCCAGCCGGTTGCTCCAGTTCAGGATTTCGTGGTCCCAGCTATGCCAGATGGTGAGCAACGTAGGATGGAGAGGTTTAGCAGACTTCAGCCTCCGACATTCAGTGGTGTAGAGGGCGAGGATGCCCACCATTTTTTTGGATAAGTGTCAAAGGATGCTCTGTACCGCTAGGATTTTGGAGACCAGTGGGGTCTCATTTGCTACTTTTCAGTTTTCTGGTGCTGCTTTCAGTTGGTGGGAGTCTTTTGAGAGGCGTAGGCCTATTGGTTCAACATCCCTTACCCAGAAGCAGTTCTCCACTATCTTCTTGGAGAAGTATGTTCCCCAGTCTTAAAGGGAGGAGCAGCGCAGACATTTTGAGTAGCTGCATCAGGGGGAGCTATCAGTGATGTAATATGAGATGCGGTTTTCGGAGTTGGCTCGTCATACCACCGAGTTGGTCCTTACTGATAGGTAGAGGATTAGGAAGTTCGTGGATTGCCACACTTATCAGATGCGCCTTTTTATGACTCGGGAGAGAGTATCAGGTGCTACCTTCGAGCAGGTTTTTGATATAGCTCGCGATATTGAGTCGGTTCATCGCTAGGAGCGGGTGGAGAGGGAGGCCAAGAGGCCTCGTGGATCGGGTGGTTCTAGTGGTGCTCTTTCCAGGGGGCAGTTTCAGCATGGTAGAGGACGTTCATTCTGGCCTCCTCGGTCATGCCGTCCAGCCTATAGTGGTGCATCTTTGGGGCATGGTCCCCGCAGTTTTCAGCCAGGCCATTCTTCATTCGGTGGCCTTCCAGCTTAGAGCGCAGCTCGAGCACCATTAGTTTAGGGTTCTTCTATGCATGGTTATCCTATTGGCCATTCTGGTGTCAAGGGTTCTTTTCAGTCCCCACCTCTAGCTCCAGGGATTTGTTATGAGTGTTGAGAGTTCGGGCATCTGAGGAGACAGTGTCCTCATCTTCTTGGAGGCCCATCTCAAATAAGGAGCAATCCTTCGACTTCAACTTCGGTTACTTAACCACCCACCTAGGAAGCCAGGGGTGGTAGTCAGTCAGCTAGAGGCCGCCCTAGAGGGGGAGGTCGAGCAGGTGGAGGTCAGGCCCGTATGTATGCCTTTCTAGCCAGGCCAGATGCTCTGGCCTCCGATGCAATGATCAAAGGTATTGTCTCCGTCTGTCGCCGAGATGCTTTGGCTTTATTTGACCCTGGTTCTACATATTCCTATGTTTCATCATATTTTGCCCATTTTCTAGATATGCCTCGTGAGTCTGTAGTTACATCTGTTCATGTGTTGACTTCGGTGTGCGATACTGTTGTTGTGGACCGTGTGTATCGGTCGTGCGTGATATCTATTGGGGGTCTGGAGACCCGGGTGGACCTACTCAGCATGGTCGATTTTGATGTGATATTGGGCATGGACTGGTTATCTCTGTGTTCATGTTGTTCTTGATTGTCACGCTAAGACTGTGACCTTAGCTATGCCTAGATGTCCGAGGGTTGAGTGGAGAGGTTCTTCTGATTATGTGCCTAGCAGGGTGATTTCCTACATGAAGGCTCAGCGTATGGTTGAGAAGGGGTGTTTATCGTATCTGGCTTTTTTGAGCGATGTTAGTGGTGAGACTCCCGCTATTGATTCGGTTCCTGTAGTTCATGACTTTTCGGACGTGTTTCCTGCAGACCTGCCAGGCATGCCACCTAACAGGGATATTGATTTTGGTATTGACCTGGTGCCAGGCACTCAACCTATTCTATTCCACCTTATCGTATGGAACCAGCGGAGCTAAAGGAATTAAAGGAACAACTTCAGGAACTCCTAGATAAGGGGTTCATTCGGCCTAGTGTGTCACCTTGGGGTGCACTACTGTTGTTTGTAAAGAAGAAGGATGGTTCTATGAGCATGTATATTGATTATCGGTAGCTATCGATATCCCTTGCCTCGTATAGATGACTTGTTTGATCAGTTGCAGGGTTCGAGGGTATTTTCCAAGATTAACTTGCGTTCCAGCTATCATCAGTTGAATATTCGGGGCCCAGACATCTCGAAGACTGATTTCAGAACTAGATGTGGTCATTATGAGTTTCTAGTTATGTCTTTCGGGCTGACCAATGCCCTAGAAGCCTCTATGCACTTGATGCACATTGTATTCCGGCCTTATCTGGTTTCTTCATCGTGTTTATTGACGATATCTTGGTGTATTTCAGATCTCGGGAAAATCATGAGCAGTATTTGAGAGTTGTGCTTTAGACCTTGAGAGGGAGGATATTGTATGCAAAATTTTTGAAGTGTGATTTATGGCTTGATTCAGTAGCATTCTTGGGGCACGTGATGTCCAGTGAGGGTATTCATGTTGATCCGAAGAAGGTACAGGCGGTGCAGAGCTGGCCTAGACCGGCATCAGCTACCTAGATTCACAGTTTCCTTGGTTTGGCAGGGTGCTATCTCCGTTTCGTAGAGGGATTTTCATCTATTGTAGCACATATGACCAGACTGACCTAGAAGGGTGCTCAGTTCAGGTGGACTGAGGAGTGTGAGGAGAACTTTCAGAAGCCCAAGTCAGCTTTGACTACATCTCCGGTGTTGGATTTTCCTAGAGGTTCAGGTTCTTATATAGTTTACTGTGTTGCCTCGAGAGTTGGCCTTGGGGCGGTTTTGATTTAGGACGGTAAGGTGATTGCCTACGCGTCCAGACAATTGAAGGTGCACGAGAAGAATTATCCAGTGCACGATCTTGAGCTAGCAGCTATTGTCCACACCTTGAAGATTTGGCTTCATTGTTTATATGGAGTGCATTGTAAGATTTTCACTAATCACCGTAGTTTGCGGCATCTACTTAAGCAAAAGGATCTGAATTTGCGTCAGAGGAGGTGGTTGGAGCTTCTCAAGGATTATGACCTCACTATTTTATATCATCTGGGGAAGGCCATTGTAGTGGCCGATGCCCGGAGTCATAGAGCAGAGACTTTGGGGAGTCTAGCCTACCTTCCAGTAGCAAAGCGACCTTTAGCACTTGATGTTCAGGCCTTAGCGGGTCATTTGGTGATATTGGATCTATCAAAACCCCTGCGGGTATTGGCTTGTGTATCCTCCAGGTCTTTTCTTTATGATTAAGTTAGAGCACGCCTGTATGATGATCCACACTTGCTCGTTCTTCAGGACAGGGTCCGTCCCGGTGATGCCAGGGGTGTGTTTATTGGTGATGATGGGGTCATGAAGATGTAGGGCCGGATTTGCGTGCTAAATGTATATGGGCTTCGAGATTTGGTTCTAGCTAAGGCTTACAGTTCGCGGTATTCCATCAATCCGGGTGCTGCAAAGATGTATAAGGATATGAGATAACATTATTGGTGGAGGAGAATGAAGAGAGATATTGTTGAGTTTGTGGCTCAGTGTCTCAACTGTCAGCAGGTCAAGTATGAGCACTAGAGACCGGATGGATTTCTTCAGAGATTTGATATTCCGAAGTGGAAGTGGGAGCAAATCACCATGGACTTCGTAATTGGACTCCCACGGACTTCGAGGAGGTTTGGTATTATATGGGTTATTGTGGATCGACTGACCAAGTCTGATCACTTCTTTCCTGTTGGTACTACTTATTCTTCGGAATGGTTAGCTGAGGTTTATATTAGGGAGATTGTCCGATTGCATGAGGTTCCAGTATCTATCATTTCTGACGGAGGTACTCATTTCACATCTCAGTGTTGGAGGGTTGTGCAGAGGGAGTTAGGTACTCAGGTTGAGTTGAGCACAACATTTCATCCTCAGACCGACGGGAAGACGGAGCGTACTATTCAGATTTTGGAGGATATGTTGCGGGCCTGTGTCATTTATTTTGGGGGCTCATGGGATCAGTTTCTTCCACTCACGGAGTTTGCATATAATAATAGTTATCAGTCGAGTATCCAGATGGCTCCGTATGAGGCTTTATATGGTAGGAGGTGCAGATCTCCGGTTGGTTGGTCTGAGTCGGGCGAGGCTAGGCTATTGGGCATAGACTTGGTTCAGGATGCGTTGGGTAAGGTGAAATTGATTCAGGAGCAGCTTCGCACGACGTAGTCTAGGCAGAAGAGTTATGCGGACCGGAATGTCCGAGATGTGTCTTTCATGGTTGGGGAGAATGTGCTGCTGAAGGTGTCACCCATGAAGGGTGTTATGAGGTTCGGGAAGAGGGGAAAGCTGAGTCCCCAGTTTATTGGGCCTTTTGAGGTGCTTCAGAGGATTTGGGAGGAGTCTTATAGGCTTGCTATGCCTCCCAGCTTATCGAGTATTCATCCGATGTTCTACGTTTTGAGGGTGATATGTCATATGAGGTAGAGCCAGTGGCTATTTTGGGTCGTCAGGTCAGAAAGCTGAGGTCTAAGGGTATAGCTTCAGTGAATGTTTAGTGGAGAGAATAGCCGGTGAAGGATGCCACCTGGGAGACCGAGCGGGAGATGCGGAGCAGATATCCTAACTTATTCGAGACTCCAAGTATGTTTCTAGACCTGTTCGAGGATGAACGTCTGTTTAAAAGGGGGATGATTTAACGACCCGACCGGTTGTTCCGTATGATTAGCCCCTTTTTCCCCATTTCTGCTTTGTCATATGTCGTTGGTTCGGATTCGGAGTGGTCGTGGTGAGAAAAGAGACACTTAGTGTCTTAAAGTAACTTAATAGTTGAAAAAGTCAACTGGGAGTTGGCTTATTGGTAAACGACCTCGGAATCTGGATTTTATGGCTCAGATAGCTTCTTTAGGTGATTTGGGACTTGGAGTGTGTTCAGAATGAAGTTTTGATGTCTGGTGTAGAATTAGGCTTGAATTGGCGAAGGTTAGTTTTTGGCGATTTCCGGTAGGCAGGAGAAAATAGGCTATTGGGGTCGGAATGGAATTCCGACAGTTGGAGCAGGTTCGTAATGTCATTTTGGATATGTGTGCAAATTTTTAGGTCAATAAGATGTGTTTTGGTTGGTTTCGGCATCATTGGCGAAATTTAGAAGTTTCAAAGTTCATAGGCTTGAATTTGATGTGATTTTAGTGTTTTGCATTGTTTGTGGTGTTTCGAAGGCTCGACTAAGTTCGAATGAGGTTATGTGATGTGTTGGTATGTTTTGTTGGAGTCCTGAGGGGCTCGGGATTGATTTCGGATGGTTAGTGGAAGTTTGGACTTAGGAATTTGCAGCAAATAGCTGTTGGTGTTGTTTAACTGGTGTGGCCTCACCTGCAGATGGGTAGCCGCAGGTGCGTGGTCGTAGGTGCGAAGACCATTGCGCAGGTGCAAGAAGAGGAGAGGCTGGAGGAATCCGCAGGTGCGAGAATTGGACTGTTAGTGGATTATCGCAGGTGCACACCTGGGACCACAGGTGCAAAAAATTGTCTGCAGGTGCGAAAAATTGTCCGCATGTGCGGAATAACTGGACATAAAGTATAAATAAGTGCATCCGTGAAATTTTGGGCATTTCTTCCATTGTTGCATGCGGGTTGAGATGGTTTGGGAGAAAATTGAAGGGGTAATTTGAGGGTCCTCAGTGGACGTAAGATTCCCGGATTAAAAAACTCGTTTCTATGTTATTTTGTGACAGATTAAGCTTTAAATTTGAGGACTTAAAGTAGAAAAAGTTGGGAAAAATGGGAGGAAGTTTGGAAAATTCTTTTGGTGATTTGAGCGGGCAATTGTGGTCTGATTGTGGTGTTCTTGGTATGTGTATAATCGTAGAGGATGAGGATTCTAGTGATGTAAATTTTATAGAATTATGAGACGTGGGCCCAGGGCTCGAATTTGGCCGAATCTCGAGAATTGTGTTAAAATTTATATCTTTCGATTGGGTTTTTTCCATTAGCGTATATTGATTATGTTAATCTGATTTTGGTTGATTTGGAGCATTTAGGAGCCAATTCGAGGGGCAAGCGCATCACGGAGTAGCTTTTGGGCTGTTTTGAGGTAAGTAACAATTGTTAATCTAAACCTGAGGGTATGACACCCCGGTATTTGATATTGTTTTGGTAAATGAGGTGACGTACATGCTAGGTGATGTGCGTGGGGGCGTGTACCGATAGTGATTGTTACCTGGTCCGTCTCGTAATGAGAATTAAGCCGCGTATTCATTTTGAAACCTTATTATATCCTGTATTTTAATTCATACTTGTTTATGGGTTGGAGCCATGTTTGGGGCCTCGTGCCGACCTCTTTAGACCCTCAGGGGTATTTTCCATGTTTGGGGCCTTGTGCCGACCTGTTTAGACCCTCAGAGGTACTTTTACACTATTCTACCACTATCCTGATAGAACATCTGTGAACTCAGTAATGTTTACCACTTGTTGTTATTTTCATTGTTATCACACTGCTTTGAAACTCTGAAAAGTATTTTGGGTTGAGTCCCGTGAGTTTAGATAAATTGCCGGAGTGGCTTGTGAGGGTGACTGAGTCAGGCCAAGAGTCGAGTATGTGAGGATAGTTATGGGCGGGCTGCATGCCGCAATAATATATATGTTATATATTACACGTGGGTCGGGGTACACGCCGCAACAATGTACATATTGGATCGGGCTGCACGGCACAAGAGATATAGCGCTTGGACTGAGGAGCCCCTCCAAGAGTCTGTACACCCCTAGTTAGCGCAGTCGACTATTATATGGATCGGGCTGCACGCCACAGCGCATGTTATAAGGATCGGGCTACACGCCGCAACAATATAGATATATATAGATATATATGTGTTGGATCGGGCTGCCCGCCACAACAATTGTGTGTATTCATGGTACTTGATGAGTACAAGTGTTTAAGTGAGAGCATGAGATACTGATAGTACAGTCACGAGCGATTGGGAGGCTTGCCCGAGAGGCTTTATTATGAGTGATACTGTGCCCGAGGGGCTTATATTTTATGACAATGCTGTTTTCACTCTTCTTTACACTGAGCCTTTGATGATAAATGTTGGATAAATGTTTTATACGAGATTTTTTTAGAATGGAAACTGGAGTTTTACGAAATACTCGGAAGTATAAATTCCTGACTTGATTTACTTATTTCCAAAGTAACTTATTATATGGATTTACATGATTTATAAATGCTCGTCACTACACTCAAGTTTTTAGTTACTTTGATTACTTACTGAGTTGGCGTACTCACGTTACTCCCTGCACCTCTGTGTACAGATCCAGGTATTGGACCATCTCATTAGTTGATTTTCGGACGTGCTTGGAGTTGTTCGAGGACCGAGGTAGCTGCTCAGCGTCCCATCTCACCTCCTTTCTTTCCTTAGTTGATAGTTTTTGTATTTTGTACTCCAGGCTTTGTAGTAGCAAGTCACCTTGTTGTACATTTGTATTTACAGTTCTAGATGCTCATGACAGTTGACTCAGGTTTTGGGGAAGTGTATAATTTGTTCATCACATTCTGCTATTTAAAAATCTGCTAATTTTGGGAAAATATGAAATAAATTGATAATCTGAAATGATTGGCTAGCCTAGTTCCGTGATAGGCGCCATCACGACCGACTTAGGATTTGAGGTTGTGACAAATTGACCCTCAGATCAAGGATTTACCATTTGTTATCTTTGGGGCTAAAAACCCCAATTTCTATAATCCAAATACGGATAAAAATTATAATCATCAGAAATATTCATGGGAAAACAAAAGCATAAAGATTAGATATTTACCCCTTTTTTGAGACGAATATAACGACACAAAAATCACCTCAAACGAAGCTCTAGAACTCATGATATGCTTAAAATATTAAAATGCTCAGTTTGCCAATTTAAAACGCTACCCAGGTAATTTTTATTCATCGCCTTCGCATGACATAATAACGTTCGCAAAGAGAAATTTTTCACATTGACTAGTCAACCCAAAATTCCTTCATCGCGTTCGTAGAACCTCCCTCATGTTCGTGAAGAATAAAAGTTCATACCAGAAACCACCAATCTTCCTCGACACGGAAATGGGAATAACTCTATTATACGACCTCGGAATTCAATGATTCTTGTTGCTATGGCTTTCTAATTACGATACTAATCTAATGGTTCAATTGAATCGCAAATAAAAGATAGTTTTTTTCATGACCCAACATCCAACTAGTCGTGATGGCACCCAACCCAGCACGCTAGGTAAGCCAATTAACAACTATCCAATTTAATGAGGTTGATTAAGAGAAGAAATGACAATACAACTACTTTTATATAAGAATTTCCTAAGGACTGGTAGTACAAATCATGAGTTTCTAAGATTTATATTTTTACAAGATTGAACTGAAATAATTACAACATCTGTTTGAAATGTAAATGAACAGAATTTGAATCTAATGCTACTAAGGACAAGTGATAGCCATAACCGAAACGCGGGTATATCTTTAGATCCAGCTCCTGCCGTACACAGCAACATCAACATCCAACATCCAACACCTACACGGAAGGTGTAGAAGTGCAGTATGAGTACAACCGATCCCATGTGCTCAATAAGTAACAAACCTTACCTTAGGTTGAACGTAGTGATGAGCTGGGACAAGGTCAGAGATCCAACTCCAATAATCAGCCACAGTTCATAATAACATAATGAAAATGGTACAAGAAAATAACTTAGAGATAAGATGATCACCTCGTTCACAGTTACGGAAAATAGGCATGTTTTTCAAAGATGTCAGTTTACTCAGTTCCTTTCACCAAATCAGAGGTATGAATACATCTGGAAACTGTAATTTTCCCCAAAAATCTTTCAACGATAATTACGATGAAACATTTTCAGATAGCATGCAGAAAGTACCTCTTTATACATACATGTCAATATGCAAGTGAAATCATGAATGTTAGCAAAACTGGGTAGCATGAGGAAATTCATATCTATGCCTGTATCTCAAGTAGGCAGTCACATGCAATGCACTTTAATTATTAACTTATGTACTCACAGTTTTAGAGTACTCAATCTCGATGTCTCGTATCTCACTCATCATGCTAGATACTCATCACTCTCAGTCACTCAGTACTATATAGGCAGATCAAAACTAAACATAAATAAATCAAGGGCAGATCCAGCCCAATGCAAATGAATCCAGGGCAGATCCAGCACCAAAAATCCATAGCAACTGCGCCCACTATGGATGTGCAAACTCTAGATGGGCCTATCCAACCCAAGCACTATAATAAGACAAATCCTGGCATGAATCACTAAGGCCTACAGTGGCATGTAGTCCGATCCCCTAAATATCACTCACAACAGGATCTCAGCCTCACTCAGTCATCAATTGCGCCAGTCTCTCGGGATCACAATCCTCATGCTAAGCATCCCTAATCAATGATATAAGATGCAACAATATATGATAGCATAAACTGAGATATGATATGTAATTATGAATGCGACTGAGTACATAACTGCAATTAAGCAAAAAAATCGACAACAAAGAACAACCACTATGGGTCCCAAGTTCAAGCATGTAGCCTAAACGTAATATCTAGCATGAATTACAGCTCAAGTGCTCTAACACATGGGGTACAGTAAAAATGTTTAGATAATATAGCTACATAGTTCCTTCGAATCGACTAAATCACAATTCACATGGTGCATGCCCACACGCCCGTCACCTAGCATGCGCGTCACCTCAATATCAATCATATAACACATAATTTGGGGTTTCATACCCTCAGTACCAAATTTAGAAGTGTTACTTAAATCGAAAAAGCCAATTCAACCACTGAGCAAGCCAAAAGATGCTCAAAAAGTTCCATCCCGTGTGGTACCAACCTCCGAACGGGACAAAACTAGTAAGAAGAAACTCAAGAACATCAAATAATGCTGAAGGAAACAACTCCAAATGATAAAGGTCGATTCTTTAATCAAAGGACCAAAATCGACCAAAACCTAAAACCCATGCTCGCACCTCGAAACCTGAAAAAACTCACAAAATCCGACAAACCATTCTATTACGAGTTCAACCATAAAAGTTTCATTCAAATCCTACTCCGAATCAATGTTCGAAACTCCAAATTCACTCTATGATACTTGTAGACAAAAACCCGCAATTTGTCTCTTGAAATCCTCAATGAAATGCAAAAAAGGAAGATAGATTCATGGAATAAAATCAAAACCAAGTAGAGAACACTTACCCCAATCCATGTGGTGAAAATTGCTTCGAAAATTTCTTCAACCGAGCTCTATAGCTTCAAATATGCTCAAACCTTTAAAATAGAGTACTTTATATTACTGCTCCAGCAATACCCTTCGCGAAAATGGTAGTAGCTTCGCATTCGCGAAGCACAAACTAACACTGCCATACTTTACACTACGCGTTCGCTGAAACACCCTCACGAACGCGATGAAGCAAACTGCCAGACCTCTGCTATCGTGGACAAACCATCCGAACGCGATGAAGAACCAATCAAGAATGACCATCCCCACTAAACACTACACGGACGCATAGCCATGGACACGAACACTATTACTAAAAACTTCAACCGAGTGCGAACACGATTGCTAAAGTGCGAACGTGAAGAACAATTAACTTCACTGAAAGAAAATACTCATCGTGATCGCGTTCCGTCTCCCGCGATCAGCGAAGCACAACTGAAACACCAGAAAACCAGCAATCTCATGCAACTTCGAAATGGTTCAAAATGGTCCGAAATTAATCCGAAACACGCCCGAGCCCCTCGAGACCCTGTCCGAACATGCCAACAATTCCTCTAACATAACATGGACTTACTCGAGGCGTCAAATCACATATAACAACAACAAAACCATGAATCACACCTCGAATCGAACTTAATGAACTTTTGAACTTTCAACTCCAAAACTCATGCCGAACTATATTAATTCAACTCGGAATGGGCTCAAACTTTCACACAAGTCCCAAAAGACATAACAAAGCTATTCCAATTTCCAAAACCACAATTCAAACACAATATCATCAAAGTCAACTCCCAGTAAAACTTATGAGCATTCGAATCCTTCATATTTCCAACTTGCGCCAATTAGCTCCGAAACCTTCTATAAATATCCAAACGCAAATCCGGGCATACACCCGAGCCCAAAATCACCATCCGGACCTAATGAAACCATCAAAACTCAAATCCAAGTTCAAATGCTAAAAATTCAAACTTGGCCAAGTCTTCAAACTTAAAGCTTCAATAATGAGATTCATTCTTCCTAACCGATTTTAAATAACCTGAAAACCAAAATAAATGATTCACACAAGTCATACTACATCATTCGGAGATACTCTTGCTCTCAAATTTCCGAGAGAGGTGAAAATGCTCAAAACGACCGGTCAGATCGTTACATTCTCCCCCACTTAAACATACATTTGTCCTCGAACGTGCCAAGAGCCGTTCCAAAGCCATATATCGCCATGTAACTTTACCATGCACATAGCTGAGGTTGATCCCACGTCACCTTAATCCATATAAGCCTGACAACACAACCTAACTGAAGATCCTTAATTCAACTTAGCCCATAAAACTTGGAACCCAATTTCTAACATCTGAAATTCCTCGCAAGACCTGAATCTCGCACCACACACTGTATAAGTCTTACAAGCTATATCAAGTCATATCCATAACCCAAGATGTAATCATATTATATTCCACCTAACTCATACTCTCACAACAATAACTTTTGACCACAATAGCTACCCAAAACACACCTGGTACCGGTAACAAACCTCATATCAATCAAAACCTTGCTCTAAAACCTTCATACATTGATGATGTTGAAGGAAACACCCAAAAACTCATAGCCACTCATCAGATCAACAAGTCACGGAGCCCTCTCTTGTCCAAAAAGAACCAAGCCAAATCCTAAGCGGACTTCCGATATTATTCCTCCATACATATTGTAATCAAATCTGATAGTACCCATTCTAGGTCCAATTACCTCATCTCATCAAACACAACTATTCTAGTGACAAGCCACACCAATACAACCTAAAGCAACAAACATTGCAATTCATGCACCAATAAGCAACAATTTAAATGCACCCAAAAATAGGAAATGACTCAAATGAGAGAAACGTCCCGCAGGCTCACAAGTACAACCACAATGAAATTCTAAGAACCCATCACACACAGTAAAACCAAAAAACACGAATCTATCACAAATGAGCATATCCCATCATAACCCAGCTACAATACGTGACCTATCCAAACGCCGGTCCATATGAAATACCTGGAGCCCCAATGCTCAAAATCAACAACCATAAGCAATTTGACACTAAGTACACAAATGAATGAGCATAACCATGGAGAAGCGAATAACACTTTATACCACAACCCCAAAAGGACATAAACAAGGCACAATCAACCATTAAACACCGTAATAACCATCTAACCCAAATTCTGTTACACGACCCAAACAGACCTGCACCATGTGTGCATATGACCAACAAATCAAAACCCCTCGTAGTATAGAAGATTACAACATAGAACATACCAGATATGAATGAGATGAAGTATACTCAAATGGCACATCCCTCAATAATAACAGTACGGAGTCAACCAATCCGACCTGGTGTTGAATACACATCCCCATTGGGCCTACCAATAGGAACCAAATCAACTGTGGTCATCCACATATAGATAAGTAACCCTCTGAAAGTCCACAATGACCTAACCATGACACATACTATCATCTGGCTAGCTTTGGCCATATTCTTATGGTCCATAACCACAGAACAGTCTGCTTATGAGAACTCACAGTCTCCAAATCCATAGAACATATGAATCTCCATATATGTTCAAAAATCCTGAACCTGGGGGCGAGACCGGCACCCGATGCCTTATCTATCCTTACGTATCAACTTGTGACTAAGGAACTCTGAACATGTGATGTCATACTTCGGCCATGGGACACATTGCAAGACAACTGCGAATGATGATTAAATATCAACATAAAGCTGGGCCGACAAGGCCATCATAACTACTACAGCTGGCAAACCAACAAAATATACATAAAAGGCCTACCAGCCCAATATACTGCACTAACTGACAGGATATGTTTACAAGCCTCTACTGGTGGTTATGATGTGATCGGAACAACTCCCCGACCTACTCATACCATATATATATACACAAGATGTACATAAAGCTCTAGACCCGAAAACTCCGAAAGGCATGGAGCATACCGATCGAGGCTGAACTAGGGAAACACTTAATGAGGAGGTCTACCTGTCTGTCTGTCCGTCTGAACCTGCACGCATGAAATGCAGCGCCCCCAGAAAAGGGACGTCAGTACAAAATAATGTACCGAGTATGTAAGGCAATATACTGAAAGCTGACTGAACTGATAATATAATAAGTGAACGCAATTGGAAGTCAAAGATAACCTGAAGATATGCTTACCTGCTGACACTGATTCAACTCTCTTAATATACTAAGTAAAATAATTGTCCGTACCTATAAGTATCGGTATATATATATATATATATATATATATATATATATATATATATATATATATATATATATATATATATATATATAAATGCTCTTCCGTAGTAAGCTCGCTCATAGGCGCTCAACCATACTACGCTCTGTAATCTCGACAAACTAGGCTCGCTCATAGGCGCTCGGGGCCACAGTAGGCTCGGTATATAACTTACCATCTGATCATAGGTTGCCCAATCGGGGCATGTCCATCGGTTATAGCTCGATGGTTATGAAAATAATGTAATACTATATATATCGACTCTCTTCTCTCTGGAATAGAAGAAGGAAATATTCAATTGAATATGAAGTCCTGATAAGAAGAATATTGTAACTTATAAAACTAGGAAAATATGCGTAAATTCCGGGACATAAATTTTTCTTTATGCCTTTTTATCAAACTTGTGTAATTACAATATCATGCCAAAATGAAAAAAGGGCTTAGCCTTCACATACCTGAGCCGATTCTCTTGACAATCCCTTTAACACACGTGAATTGCGATAAAACATGTAACGACGAGATCGAAGTAGGAAAAAATCCGTATGATATTGTTGAGAAAGATTGCACCCTACTCCCTTAGAATCGAAAAATCCCGTTGCATCTTCACTTGCATTCTTGGACGTGTAATTTTGCTTCTAGTTTATGTATGGAATTCAATAGTAGGCTTGATCTAATGTGTCTTAGCCATTGAATAATACATAATTCCTTCAACCTTGATAGAGAAGACAAGTGACAGAAGGTTTTCAAATTGGCAAAGTAGGGAAATTGTCACATTAATATCGTTATGGACTTGGTTTTTATTGCAAGACTTCTTTAACTTTTATTTGGGAGATTCAATGTTGCTGGAGTCTTTTCTTTTATGCATAAATTAATGCACCTAACTTCTACCAATGAAAAGTGTATTTATTTACAATATTTGGTCCATCAAATCCATGTTTGATCCATTTTGTGCCACCTCCTCCTTTAGGCTTGATTAGTTGGCAATTTGTTGCCACATTTACATACACCCACATGTGTAGTTGTCCCCTCGTAATTATCAAACAAATTTCACTTAAATATTTATCCACAAATCTAATAATTAACCAATTACCAACTTAATTAAGAATTATCTCAAATTATATAAAAAGTTACTCACTTTTAATACGCACTATACATCTTAATATCATGGCTATGTGATACCTTGTTTGGTACTAGTCCATAAATACAGGGTATTATAGCTTAGACCGTATTTTACCCACAAATGTCAAATTTCGACGAATTCATTTTCTTCGATTTGCTTACCCCCTCACCTTACTCATCACTGGTTTGAAATAGCATAATACTTATAATCTTACAATAGTCTCATTCCCGAACTTACATCGATTAAATTAAGCGAAACTTTATCGTACGAAAATGCAGGATGTAACATTGCATTTATGAGCTTCCATTAATTTATTTATGGCGCACTTTCACATATGAAAACATGGGCTGTAAATCATTTCCCCCTTTGGAACATTCGTACTCGAATGTTGACTGATGCACTTATCATTCTCATAACACATAGCTCTTACGAATACTTTAATATTCTCCTTTCCATTTAGACAAATATTCTTTGAATAAATCAAAAGCCCAGGGCATTCCCCATTTTAAGCCTTTTTCTCACACCACGACTTGTAGTCGGAATCTTTCTAATCTGATAATTGTTGCTACCTTCTGTCATGCAGTCTGTACGACTCTAACTTTGTATGTTCGCCTATGCGACACTTCTCTCCCCTTTCCTCCAGCTCTTAGCCACTCTCTAGGCCTCACTTTGTGAACATGTACAAAATTATGTCAAGCTGACCCTCTGGGCGTCATTAGCTTTACTACATCCAAGTAGGCCATACTATTCCATAACTCTTACTTCGATTTATTGTTACTGAGGTCTGCGACCAAACTACAGGTTACTCTTGTTGCTTATCATATACGCATAAAGCTAAGTCTTCTTGAGAATGATTGTCTAATATCATCTCATACTTTGTATCTTTTATCCATCCATTGTCGATTCACCTCAATGTTGATCTACAATCTTCCATTGATAAATTGAAACTTCTTACGTAATACATTGCCACTAGGGATTATGCTGTATCGAGGAATATTTGAAGTGATTTTCCTGATCCACTTAGGGGCGATACTGTACTTCAATAATTGTATTTTATAGAATCTCAATGTGATTCACCCTACTTTTTTAATTTAGTACAATCCATGAAATCTTCTTCAAATCATTACTTAGGCGAAGTCCCAAATGTCATTCTTTATTTATCACAATTACACCCTCATTTTGCTTCTAGGGAAGCATTCCATATCTTCTAAATGCTACTAGTCTTAGACTTCTTTGAGTTCATTCAGGCTATATTGAGCTTTCTATAACTTAGAGGAACCATCAGCTCCTTTTTTTTCATTGGCTTAATCCCGAGGACTTATCCATTTTTGTCACCTTCTCACTTGCCTTCTTCTTATCCTTACTCTTGTCTTTCTAAAACCTTGTCGTTCTATCATACTTTACCTCGCGATCGATTTTCTTATGCTTTTCTAGAACATTAAGCGAGACATCACATCGTCTCTAACTATTCTTTTACTTTCTAATTAGACCTTTCGGTACTTAGAAACCATAGGCTGGAAGGTATTCCACTAATGATGTTGTTGTCATTCCTGAATACTGAATCCCAGCGCTTCTAGTCTTTTACCTGAAGTATGGACCACTCTCATCCTTCTATACTTGAGTATTTTGTATGTTGTTCACCTTTACCTTACTTACTTTAAAATATCACCTCATATTCTTTTACCTCTCTTTCATGACCTCCTCCCACATAGGTGTAAATCACATCCACCATTTGAAGCTCTATTATAATACTTGCACCTCTGGGGAATACACAATTCAGTGGGAGCTTCATACTGACTTCTTATGAGGCTGGTACTAACTGATTTTATCGTAGAGCCGTTATAGAATATGGTTGTTGTGCTATCTCTCTTGCACCTCTAATTTTAAGAGTGATTCTTCTATGTTTTCAATCATGATTCCTATAACTTCTGGGTCCGATAATCGGATTCCTGATTTACTTCATTGATGTAACTCTTTAGTTTCCTCCTTCTTCTGATCGGCCTTTATGTCGGCTTAAATTATCTCCCAATATGGGGTTCATGGTATTAGTTATTATGTTTAGCCTTTCATGGGTTTTGAGGCATATGCATGATACAATCCTTTAACAATTTAATCCTTCGTTTGTGACCTGGGCTCAATTCTTTCTTTTAACGTATACTAGAATCTTCTACGACTGTATATGTTGCATGTATCAAAAACTCCGAACCCTTAAGTGCGTTCATAACGTAACATATTATGGATCATTGATCGAATAATTTATTTCGTTTCTTCTTAGCTTTCTTTCAACGTAAGCTATTACTTTTTTTGGTCTTTCTGCCCCTTTGTTGCGTCCATACTTAGCTTATTTTAGTTCCCACACATGTCAGAGTTTTTGTGCAACTCATATGATCTCGAATATTACTTTTAATTTTACTTCCCGTTCATTAGACACGGTAGATGCCACTTTCCTTTGGAGTGCTTACAGTGTTTGTTGTGAGATTGTTGTTACACTTCCATTTCCTCTTTAGGTTATTGTGCTTAGGTTGCAGCCTTCTTCCTTATTTCCTCAGCTAGTCTTTTGTTGTAGTACTTAGGGAGAACCCTTGACTCTTGTAAAGCTGTGAGCTTATTACGGACCTTTTGATGTCCTTCCTTGCCTATAACTATCTGTAGTTGCTTACCTCCATGCCCTTGTGCTTGTAGGGTTGCTTCTGAACTGATATTTTGACTGCCTTCCCAGTGGTACTTTCTTTTTTCCCCGTAACACTCATACGGTACCTTTATATATCCCGACTCCTATTTGAATATATCTCAAGTATTATAATAACATTACTGCGAGGCTGAATTCTCTATGTTGGGGTTTACTACATTTATCTTGCATGATCTACTGATTTGTCTGTAACCTCTTGTCTAGTCATGACTAGGCTCTTCCTGAATCAACTACTAACTACTCTTTGGCCCATTCTTATATCCATATTCCGCGTAATCTTTCTTGGGTTATTTTATTTTTCTTAACTTATCTCACGTACCGGTTCCTTATTTGTCAATAACATCCCAGGCAAGAACCCTTACTTCCATTTCTTGGCGCCGTGCTTACATAATGTTCTGGAGTCATCGCATATCTGTAACATTTGAATAAGTGCAATCTCATCCCTTTCTCATGTTTATCGTATTCTTCCTTTATCATTCCATAGTTACTAGATCCACTTAATTCTGGCCTAATGCCACACCATTCCATATTCCCCCCTTTAGAGGAGTACTACGAGTTGGAGCTACGACGACCTGCCTATAGATATTTTCCTCTTCATCTTTAGCGTCCTTTCACATCATCAATGACCCTTACTCTCTCTGTAGTAATCCTTTTGTACCAAGGATAACAAAATTCCTCACTCGTGATGGTGAATCTTAGTGTAACTGGCACATACGGTCCCTTAAGCTTAACTCTGCTCACATTGCTTGCTTTAGGGAAGCGTCTTCTTAAATGACCATTTTCTGAATTCATCATGGATCTTCTTCTGTTGTCCATTCTATTACTGCCGAAACACAATCTAAAATTCTCATGATGCTGACTATTACCAAATCACTCAGTTCCTAATTCATATTTAGTTTATCTTGTTCACCAGTCCATACTGATTTCTATTATTCTGAAGTCTAATTTTCCTTCTGTTAATCACGTTAGATTCGCGAACTTATTTCTCAAAATGAGGATGTGGCTGTATGGCCTATACTCTTTTGTTGTCTTAAGGCCCATCACCTCTCGTCTCTTTCTTCATTTGAATATATATTCTGTAACACTCTACCGTTTCCATCCATGTATCACATCTCACTCATAATGCTTCATCATCTTTCTTCGTACTTCCCTGCTAATATTTCTATCTATCACTTTATTCTGAAAACTTTAACAAGACATTCTTTCGCTTTTACCTCCCCTTGCCCCATCTACTGGCTCTTCGGGCTGCCTAACTTCTCCCTCTACTACGGACGGGAGCCATACTAAGGTAATATTTATCTCTTCAAGGTTTCCACTTCCTATCTTTGTAGTACTTATGGCTAGCTTTACTATTTTAGAGTGCACTATCTGGGTGTCTCACATGGGGATCTATTAGCACTTTTACAATATCTTTCGGTAATTTCAACTAACACAAACAATTCATCCACCATTTTGGGTCAGTCTAACCCCAGCCGAACCGTGATATTATGTCCTTCTCTTAAACCATATTAGTTAGCTCCCATAGAGCATAACTTAGATCGGTGTGGCCAATTGTACATACCTCTGTTACTGTTGAAGGCAACTCAAAATGCTTATATCTCTTTTCCTGAATGATTAATAAGGATAATCTTCATTAGTTGGGTACCTCGTACCCTCTTTCACCTTGCTTCCTTTACTTGTTGAAACTTGTATTTATCTTCTGAATCTCTCATTGTCGTTCACCATAAAGGTGGATAGATATTCTTGCCTTAATGCTCCTTTTCCAGAAGCTCACCGAGTTCTTCTGCCTCAACTCTTTCACAACAGTATTCAATACCTTACCAACAATCTTCCTAAATGTAGGCATCGTCTTATTACGAATAAAATAGAAGTTAGGAATTTGAATTCTTACAACCGAGCTCTACCACATGATGTAGAGTAAGAAGAAAGAGTGACAGTCTTAAATGCCCTGTAGCCTCCTGCTTATAAGTGCATTGCACGACACACCCATAAACAAGATTCTACTAGACACGACTTGTAAACTCCCAAGATCAAAACCTGGCTCTGATACCACTTTTTTCATGTCTCGAACCTGCGGGCGAGACCGGCACCCGGCACCTCATTTATCCTTACGTAACAACTTGCGACTAAGGAACTCTGAACATATGATGTCATACTTTGGCCATGGGCCAAATTACAAGACAACTGCGAATTCTGACTAAATATTAATATAAAGCTGGGCCGACAAGGCCGTCATAACTACTACAGCTTGCAAACCAACGAAATATACATAAAAGGCCTACCAGCCAAACATACTGCACTAACTGATAGGATATGTCTACAAGCCTCTACTGGTGGATATACTGTGATCAGAACAACTCCCCGACCTACTCATAACATATATATATACATAAAATGTACATAAAGCTCTAGACCCGGCAACTCTGAAAGGCATGGAGCTTACCGATCGAGGCTGAACTAGGGCAACACTTAATGAGGAGGTCTACTTGTCTGTCTGTCAGTCTGAACCTGCACGCATGAAATGCAGCGCTCCCAGAAAAGGGACGTTAGTACGAAATAATGTACCGAGTATGTAAGGCAATATACTGAAAGCTGAAACTGAACTGATAATATAATAAGTGAAAGCAATTGGAAGTCAAAGATAATCTGAAGATATGCTTACCTGCTGATACTAATTCAACTCTCTCAATATAGTAAGTAAAATAATTGTCTGGCTCTATAAGGCTCGGTATATATATATATATATATATATATATGTATATATATACTGCTATGTCGTAGTAAGCTCGCTCATAGGCGCTCGGCCATGCTAGGCTCTGTATCTCGACCAACTAGGCTCGCTCATAGGCGCTCGACCACAGTAGGCTCGGCATATAACTTGCCATCTGATCAGAGGTTGCCCAATAGGGGCCTGTCCATCAATTATAGCTCGATGGCTATGAAAATAATGTAATACTATTTATATATATAGACTCTCTTCTCTCTTGAATGGAATAAGGAATATTCAATTGAATATGAAGTCCCGATAAGGAGAATATTGTAACTTACAAAACTAGGAAAATATACGTAAATTCCGGGATATGAATTTTTCTTTATTCCTCGTTATCAACCTTGTGTAATTACGAGATCATGCCAAAATGAAAGAAGGGCTTAGCCTTAATATACCTGAGCCGATTCTCTCGATAATCCCTCTAACACACGTCAATTGCGATAAAACATGTAACGACGAGATCAAAGTAGGGAAAAATCCGTATGATATTCTTGAGAAAGATTGCACCGTACTCCCTTAGAATCGCAAAATCCCGTTGCATCTTCACTTGCATTCTTGGACGTGTAATTTTGCTTCTGGTTTATGTATGGCATTCAACAGTACGCTTGATCAAATGTGTCTTAGCCATGGAAGAATACATAATTCCTTCAACCTTGATAGAGAAGACAAGTGACAAAAAGTTTTCAAATTGGCAAAGTAGGGAAATGATCACATTAATATCGTTGTGGACCTGGTTTTTATTGCAAGACTTCTTTAACTTTTATTTGGGAGATTCAATGTTGCTGAAGTCTTTTCTTTTATGGATAAATTAATGCACCCAACTTCTATCAATGAAAAGTGTATTTATTTACAATATTTGGTCCAGCAAATCCATGTTTGATCCATTTTGTGTCACCTCCTCCTTTAGGCTTGATTAGTTGGAAATTTGATGCCACATTTACGTACACCCACATGTATAGTTGTCCCCTCGTAATTATCCAACAAATTTCACTAAAATATTTATCGACAAATCCAATAATTCACCAATTACCCACTTAATTAAGAGTTATCTCAAATTATATAAAAAGCTACTCACTTTTAATACACATTATACACCTTACTATCATGGTCATGTGGTACCTTGTATGGTACTAGTCCATAAATACGGGGTATTATAGCTTAGACTGTATTTTACCCACAAATGTCAAATTTTGACGAATTCATTTTCTTCGATTTTCTTACCATCTCACCTTACTCATCACTTGTTTGAAATAGCATAATACTTATAATCTTACAATAGTCTCATTCCCGAACTTACGTCGATTAACTTAAGACGAAACTTTATCGTACGAAAATGCGGGATGTAACATCGCATTTCCGAGCTTCCATTAATTCATTTATGGCGCACTTTCACATATGAAAACATGGAGTGTAACAAAATCCACCGCCTGAATGTCTAACACATCTCTCATACACGATCGTCCCCGAGGAATGCTTCTATAATTCTTCCATACCACATAGCAAAATCTGAATCTCAGCAGTCGATCAACCAGGCGAGTACCGCAAAACTAATGAAGCATCCGTAACAATGTGCATTCTGAAAAGCGCACCCTTCTCAGGAAATACTAAGCAGTAATAGAATTCATCTAGACATCTAAAACCGTACATGTTGTCTTAAGAATTCATAACCTTCCCTTCAAAACTAAACAATGACCTTGCACATGCAAATATTAATCCCACACTACATACCCCATCTATCATGGCATCCTATGAAAAGTGCGAGAATCTCATATTAAACTTTCAGTCACCAATAAAACACATACCCAATCAATCAGAAACTTCCATTGATCCCATCCAGGAGAAAATCACGATACGCAACACGTTCTTCATGCTGGTAGGAAATATCCATCCCAATTCGTGGTAGAAACTATCGAAACTCTTCGAAACCCATTAACATGCAACCAAGCCATGCAGGTTGCCAAACCCTAGAGTATTGCCACAAAACACCCGTAAAGCATCACCTCATCATAAGAACTAAAAGAACCGAGCATACCATTACCGTACTGATCCTACCTACTACCAAGTTGTCCTGTTTCCTCCGAGTTTCTTCTGAATTTCCTTCAACTTGATACTTCTCCTTGCTAGAACACCACGATCCTTACCCAAACTCACAACAAAAGATCCTAGCATAAAAACACACCGCCCTAAGGCCCATAAGCTGTTGTATTCCCTATTAAGCACCCCAAAAGTACCACAACCGAGACACCTCTCTGAAGAGACCTTTTGCGAATCTAATGTCGTTTCCTTCACCTCCCTGATACTGTAACATAGAATCAATAATGATATAGAAATCCCGCGAGTCTCGACGCCATCTAATGTAAATCTCATATTCTAGCCATATACAAACTGGGAAATCCTCAAATGCCACATACGAATCTTAAACTCTTTAGAACCTCCCCAAGAGTCATCCACTCTATTCAAATCTCAATTGTACTGCCCAAACGGGCCGAACGACCTATGCTCAATTAGCACAACAACACCCCAAAGAAGTAATCCTACCTTAATGCAACCGAGCAAATCCCTACTCCATACGCACTATATCCATCACAAATAACAACTCAAATTGTTCCATGATTTCTATGAACCCATAAAGTGCAATATAACCTGTATCTAGGAATGCACTTAATTGAGTCATCCTCGAACTCAACCTATGCAAGTCATAACTTATTCACAAGTATACCTCAAACAGAAATCAACACAACAAATAACCGTGCAATCAACTCATTGTTAGCAAACTCCCCTACTTGGCTCGAAGCCATTGATCAAAACATATGATAACTCACAATGCCTATACTCTATTACTACCATGATCCGCAATGATATCCAACTAAATCCTTCATAAGTTCCTGTAACACAAACCATAGAATACCTCAAATCATCTGCTAACCTCGCATTCGTCTTTGTGATAGTCAGGTCAACTTTCACAACCTATCAAAACTCAAATCACAACACATATACCTAATGGTAGAAAAGAAAGCCTCCACACAACACCACAAGGATCACACCTCTGTAGACCACCCCGCAGGAGATAACCCACCCGCTTAGCCTCAAACTGACATCTCTCTATACCCTTTTTCAGTCACAACTACTGCGCATCACTTAATCTTCCTGAGTCTAAACTCATCAATAAGACATGAGAATCTAATTCGTTCCACAATTAAACTACATGAAAGATCCGTCAACACACTGATAACTCGAGACCATACGTTACATCAAGACAGGAGTCAAGCACCCAATAGTCCTTTTACATCTCAAGAAAAATCTTCTCATCACATTCAAACCATCCGAATACATCCCGCAGTCTCATCATATAGCCATCCAAACACACACCGAGCCACAAATTCCACCTGTAGGAAAACTACCGGACATATAAGTGCAAAAGCACACACTCACACAACCAAAATTACCATGCTCAAGCTACAGTCAAAAACCGGCCTCAAGTTCTCCAGACTAGCCCATCATCAGTACACTGAAGTCACGTCTCGCACCTCATCCACGTATTCACAAGTCATCAATTCACTGCTGATACTGAGCGCTCACATGCGCACACGAATATGTGGAAGGGATTCAAAGAGTTACGCTTCAAGATGAATTAATGCCGCACGATGAGAAAAGAAAGATGGTAAGTTTATCCCAAATGTCCATGTAAGCTCTCGAAGATAGGTATGGACGTCAGCATACTAATCCGCAAGACTCTACTAGACACTTTCTCATGACTCGTAGAACCTATGAACCTAGAGCTCTGATACCAACATGTCACGACCCAACATCCAACTACTCGTGATGGTACCTAACCCAACCTGCTAGGTAATCCAATTAACAACAATCCAATTTAATGAGACTGTTTAAGAGAAGACTTGACAATACAATTTCTTTTATACAAGAATTTCCCAAGGATTGGTAGTACAAACCATGAGCTTCTCAGATTTAGATTTTAATAAGACTGAATTGAAATAAGTACAACATCTTTTTGAAATGTAAATGAACCGAAGTTGAATCTAATGCTACCAAGGACAAGTGATAACCATAACCGGAACATAGGTACATCTTCAGATCCAACTCCTGTCGTACGCAACAACATCTGCACGCAAGGTGTAGAAGTGCAATATGAGTACAACCGACCCTATGTACTCAATAAGTAATAAACCTAACCTTAGGTTGAAAGTAGTCACGAGCTGGGAAAAGGGTCAGAGTCCAACTCCGATAACCAACCACAGTTTGTAACAACATAATGAAAATGGTACAAGAAAATAACTCAGAGATAAGATGCTCAACTCGTTCGCAGTTACGGAAAATAGGCATGTTTTTCAAAGATGTCAGTAAAACTCATTCCTTTCACCAAATAACTAGAGGTATGAATAAATCTGGAAACTTTAATTTTCCCCAAAAATCTATCAACAATAATTAAAATGTTTCATTTTAAGATAGCATGTGAAAAGTACCTCTCTATACCTACATGTCAATATGCAAGGAAAATCATGAATGTCACAAAAATCGGGTAGCATGAGGAAATGCATCTTTATGCTTGTATCTCTAGTACGCATGTCATATGCAATGCACTTTAATTATGAACTCATGTACTCACACTCTCACAGTACTCAATCTCACTGTCTCGTATTCTCACTCATTATGCTAGATACTCAGCAATCTCAGTCACTCAGTATTATATAGGGAAGACCCATCCTAAAGCAGATGCAACCCAAAAATCCAAAGCAACTGTGCCCATTGTGGATGTGTAAACTACGGAGGAGGCGATACAGCCCAAGCTCTATAATAAGCCACATCCTCGCATGAATCAATAAAGCCTGATGCGGCGTGTAGCCCGATCCCATAAATATTACTCACAACTGGTCTTCGACCTCGATCAATCATCAATCTCTATAGTCTCTCGGGCTCACAACACTCATGCTAAGAAGCCCTAATCAATGATACAAGATATGACAATATACGATAACAGAGATTGAGATATGATATGTAATGATGAATGCGATTGAGTACATAACCGCAATTAAGAAAATAACTCGACATCAAAAAACGATCATTGTGTGTCCCAACAGTACCATCATATAGACTAAACATGATTTCTAGCATGAATTACAACTCAAGTTCTCTAACACATGGATTAAAGTAAAAAATGTTCAGATAAGATAGCTACACAGTTCCACATAATTGACTAAATCACAATTCACAGGGTGCACGCCCTCACGCCCGTCACCTAGCATGCGCATCACCTCAACATCAATCACACAATATGTAATTCGCGGTTTCATAACCTCAGCACAAAGTTAAGAAGTTTTACTTACCTCGAACAAGCCAAATTCAACATCGAGCAAGCCAATTGATGCTCCAAAAATGCCATTCCGTGCATACCAACTTCCAAACGACTCAAAACTAGCCAAAGCAACTCAAGAACATCGAATAATGCTAAAGGAAGAAAATCCAAATGATAAAGGTCGAATCTTTAATCAAAATCCCAAATCGACCAAAAAGTCACACCGGGCCCGCACCTCGTAACCCCGACTAAACTCATAAAATCCCACAACCCATTCAATCACGAGTTCAACCACACAAGTTTCATTCAAATCCGACTTTGAATCGATGTTCAAAACTCAAAAATTCACTCTATGAAACTCTTAGACTTAAACCCTCAATTTCTCTCTTGAAATCCTCTATCAAATGCCAAAAATGAAGATAGATTCATGGAATAAAATCAAAACCAAGTAAAGAACACTTACCCCAATCCATGTGGTGAACGCTTCAACCCGAGCTCTATAGCTCCAAATCTGCTCAAATGTCTTAAACCTTCGAAATAGATTACTTTATATCAGTGCTCCAGCAACCCTTTGGGAACGCGGTAGCAGCCTCGCATTTGCGAAGCACAAACTAATACTGCCACACTTTAGACTACACGTTCGTGGAAACACCCTCGCGAACGCGATGAAACATACTGCCAGATCTCCACGATCGCGGAAAAACCATCACAAACGCGATGAAGAACCCATCAAGACTGACCAACCCCTCTTAACACTACGCGAATGCATAGCCATGGACGCGAACGCGAAGACTAAAACCTTCAACCTAGTGCGAACGCGATCTCTGAAGCGCGAACGCGAAGAAAACTCCAATGACAAAAAATACCCATCGCGACCCTATTCTGTCTCCCGCGATCGCGAAGCACAATTGAAACACCAGAAAACTAGCAACCTTATGCAACTCCGAAATGGTCCGAAATCAATCCGAAAGACACTCGAGCCCCTGGGGACCCCGTCCGAACATGCCAACAAGTCCCATAACATAACACGGACTTACTCGAGGCCTCAAATCACACATAGAAACATCAAAACCATGAATCGCACCTCGATCGATCTTAATGAATTTTTAAACTTTCAACTTCCAAAACTTATGCCGAACTATATCAATTCAACATGGAATGGGCTCAAACTTTGCACACAAGTACCAAATGATATAACAAATCTATTCCAATTTGCAGAATTCCAATTTGTACCGACATCATCAAAGTGAACTCTCGTTCAAACTTATGAACATTCCAATCCTTTAAATTTCTAACTTTCACCAATTAGCGTCAAAACCTTCTAGAAATATCCAAATGCAAATCCGTGCATACGTTCAAGTCCAAAATAACCATCAGGACCTAACGGAACCATCAAAACTCCAATCTGAGGTCAAATGCTAAAAAGTCAAACTTGGTCAAGTCTTCCAACTTAAAGCTTCAATTATGAGATTCGTTCTTCCAATTCAATTTAATAATCTGAATACCAAAACCGACGATTGGCACAAGTCATAATACATCATACAGAGATAATCGTGCCCTCAAACTACCGAGTGAAGTGCAAATGCTCAAAATGACCGATCCCGCCGTTATAGTTTTATCAATATGGTATCCTTTATGCCAAAAGAAATGTGTCAGAAACATCAAATAAGAGCACGACACAATCCAAACCCGCCGAAAACTCATCGAGATCTAACCAAAACTTGCGGACACGTCCAAAATTATCATACAAACCTGTTGAAACTTTTAAAGCATGAATCCGATTTCATTATGGCCACTATTTGACCGTGGTCAACTCATTTTCTTAAACTTACTAGTATGAAACTTAAGTGTCTGAATCACACTCAATCATTCCGGATCACGAACAAGTTTCACACACAACTTCCAAATAACTAAATGAACCTATCCAAGCTCTCGGAACACCACCTTGAGTTTTATAGCACTGAATTCCACTCCAAGTCAAACTTAGCAAGTTCAAATACAGTCAAAATGCAAACTTCCGGCCATAAGCGCCAAATCGCTCCCGGACAACCGATACTCAACCAGAACATATGCCCTAGACTAAAATCACCTTATAAACCTATAGAAAGATTAAAATCCCAATTTCGAGGTCGTTTACTCAAAAGCCAAACCCTTGTTAACTCTTCTAACTTAATGCTTCTGAATTGAGAATTATTCTTCAAAGTCAACTCTAAACTTCCCGAAAATCAAAACTGACTACACATGCAAGTCAAAATACATATAGTGAAGCTACCCAAGGTCTCAAACCGCCAACAACATGCTAGAGCTCGAAATGACCGATCAGGTCGTTACATCACTAGAATCTTGTAGTGCCTATATGTAGTCCGAAAAGTTATCTACAAAATATCCAAAGCACAAATCCTCAGCTGATGATACCTAGATCTCAAGTTGATCTTTGAGAACCTTCTAGCGCCCTAAAGCTGACTAAATAAATTATCAATGCACGACAACTGATACTTATTCTTAATGGTGACCTTATTCAGATGGCGATAATCCATTCACATCCGCATACTTCCTTCTCTTTTCTCACAAATAATATCATTTCACTCCAAGGCGACACACTTAGACCGATGAATCCCTTCTCGAGCAACTCATGAAGCTACTCCTTTGACCTCTCAACTCAGCTGGAGCCATATGATAAGGCGAAATAGAGATAGGCTAAGTTACTAGTGTCAAATAAATGCCGAAATCGATGTCATGATCTGGTGGCATGCTTGGTAAATCAGCAGGAAATACATTGAAAAACTTCTGCACCACATGCACTGAATCTATCATGGGCGTCTTTATAACAATATCTCGTACAAAGGCTAAATAGTTCAAATAACCCTTATCGACCATATGTCGAGTCTTCAAGAAATAAATAACCCGATTAAATGTACTAATATCTGAACCTCTCCACTCCAGCCTAGGCAACTCTAGAATCTCCAAGCAACAGTTTTGGCATGGCAATGGATAATGGCATGGTACGGAGATAACCAGTCCATGCCTAGGATAAACTCGAAGTCAATCATATCGAGAAATAGAAGATCCGCTTGGTCTCACACCCACATAAAGTCACTACATAGGATTGGTAAACCCAATCCACAATAACAGAATCATCCACCGGCGTGGATACACATACAAGAACACCCAAGGACTTACGAGATACATCTATATAAGGAGCAAATGAAGAAGAGACATATTTTTAGTTAGACCCTGGATAAAATAATAGCGCAGCATCTCTACGATGGACATAAATATCATCTATCAGTGCGTTGGGGGATATTGCTTTGCTCTAGCTCGAAAGGCATAAAATCTAGTCGGAGTGCCACCTGACTGGCCTCCACCTCTAGGGAGGCCTGTACCCACACGCCCTCCTCCTCTGGATGGCCTGACATGTGGTGAGGCAGATGATGCGGTAATCATAGGTTGATGGCTCTACTGTACTACCTTTCCCTAAAGCCTGGGACAAAACCCCCTCACATGACCAAGCTCCATGTACTCGAAGCAACCTCTCAATGCGGAAAATTGCTGACCCTGGGTCCGACCTGGATATTATGAGTGCCCACTGGAGGAACCCTGAATAGCTAGCTGATGGTAGGTGCTCTCTAGAATGGCGCTGAAGTAAGGCCATGCTAGAGCACCCTGAATAGGTTATGGTGTTGAATACACGGGCCTGCTAGGATAGGCCCTCATGAATTGATCTCTGTCTCTAGAGAGGGAGACACTGAATCCACTAGAATTTAGAGGGAGCTTATCTCTACACTTGAAATCTTTACCCTGGTTGCGGATACGCTCGATCCTCCGAGCTATCTCCACAACCTAATAGTAAGGAGTCCCCATCTCTGCTTCTTGGGCTGTAGAAACTTGAATCCCATGATGCAAGCCCTCAATAAACCTCCATAATCTCTCTACATATGTGGGGAGTATGATAGATTTATGACGATAGAACTCAGTGAATCTCGCCTCGTAGCGGTCACAGAAATCTAACCCTGCTGGAACCGCTTGAACTGACCCCCTAATTCCTCTCTTTGTGAAGATGTAATATACTTCTTCAAGGAGAGGTGTGTGAACTGATCCAAAGTCAAGGAAGGTGAACCTGTTGGCCTGCTCAGGAGATAAGACTTCCACCATCTACGGGCCTTCCCCTCTAGCTGAAAAGTGGTGAAGTCCACACCTTTAGATTCCACTAGTCCCAGATTATGCAGCTTCTCCCTCCAACGGTCAATGAAATATTGTGGGTCTTCTAACTACTCACCATCAAAACAGGGAGGGTGAATCCTAGTAAACATGTATAGTCGCTTCTTCTCTTCAACGATCGCGGCTGGTTTGATCTTTTCCCTAGCTGCTGCAACCGACTGAACTCTGCCTGTAAGTAGTTCACCTAGTCTAATAAATAGTAGCGCTGCCCTAACACATAAGTGGTAGGGGTCTGTGCTCTCTCTCCCGCCTGAGATGTGGCCAGGTCCACTAGAAATAGTCTGGCATGAGTCATAGAGTCCATAAACTGCATCCTACGACCCATGACCTTCTGAAAGCATGGTGTGGTCATTAAATCTTTTAGGGCCTACTCGAATGCAGGTATCTCATCCTTCTCCTCAATGACTGGATCCTCCACCGAATAAACTAGAGGTACCGCCGGGGAAACTCTAATATGTGCTCATCCTCTACTAGGAGCTCTAGCCCCTGGTCAACCTCTACCCTTACCTCTAATGACCAAGGGAGGAGACTCTCTCTCTCCAAGTGACGGCGTCGCCTGCATTCTCACCATCTATGAGATTAAGAGAAATATTTAGCACAACATCGATTGACGATAGGAGATGAAGAAAGAGAAGTTTCCTAACACCTAATAGCCTCTCAAAGATAAGTACAGACGTCTACGCACCGATTCACAAAACTCTACTAGGTCTGCTCACAACTCATAAAACCTATGTGAACCTAGTGCTCTGATACCAAGCTATCACGACCCAATTCCCACCATCGGCCATGATGGTGTCGAGCAGCACTGCTAGGCAAGCGAACGGTAGACCACCAACACAATCATCCATTCATAACACTATAAAAATTAAGAATTTCATTAATAAATAAGAATCGAGTTTAGAAACCATGTAAAATACCTTCATTCCTACTATGTTACGAAATATTTATCAAAACATAAAGCATAATGATATAAATATTAGGTACAACCATGAGCATCTACTAAAACTCCCCAAAATCCGGTGTCACAAGTGAATGAGCATCTAGTAGAATATACAAACCACTATAACTACTATCTGGACTTAAAATAGATAGAACAAAATAAGCATAGGGGCAAGGAGACTCTGGGTGTTGCGGATCGAAGCATGGAAAGCAGCTCACCACTAAGTCTCCGTCTAGTGCGTCTATGCGTCCGAGTGACCACCTAAAGTTCGTGTCTCAGTACAAACATAATTAGTACAGAAGTGTAGCATGAGTACGTAAATCAATGTGTACCCAGTAAATATCTAATCTAACCTCGAAGAAGTAGTGATGAGGGATCGGCATCGACCTTTACTAGTGGTCCAATAACAAAGTACATAAAGTTAGATAGTTATAAAGCCCGACAAGTAGCAATGAAATAGATAAATATAAATAACATGATTTTCAACATAAAAGTAGTTAAGAAATCATCAAATATCATATAGTATCTCGAGCAAACAAGGATAATCAAGACAATGCCAAATCTCAAGTAAGGGAACAACTCATGTGTACTCTGACCCCTTCGAATATTACGCACAAATTCTGCTGAGGTCATACGACCCGATCCATAATACTAGTGTACACTGTTGAGGTCGTACGTGTCACGACCCAAACCGATGGGCCAAGACGGGCACCCGATACCTTACTCAATCGAGTACCAACGTAATGTATATTTCGTATCATTCTATCATATGAGAGGTAAAGAATGAGGGAATAAAAACTTATACATATGACATACTGGCCTATAAGACCCAAATGATCTCTCGTATACTGAACATAGGCCGACAAGGCCATACAATATTTCACGTACATGACATATGTATGTAAGCCTATAAGAGTACATAAATGTCACAAAGGTCGGGACAGGCCCCCCTTACTAATCAATACATGTCCTAAACATACTGACCAAATAAGCAACTCCAGAGCAAATGGAGCGCACCAACACCTTCCGCCGAGCTGATAGCTTACTTGAAGGACTCTCATCATCTCTATCGTGGCCTGCGGGCATGAAACACAACGTCCCTAGGAAAGAGGGACGTCGATACGAATAATGTACCGATTATGTAAGGCACATAAATATGTACATAAAATTAATGGAAGAAATATAGAGTAAATGACTCAACTTGTAAGTCTGAATAACTTTGTAAGTCATGTAATACTTACAGTGTCATGCATATGTGTATGAATGCCTGTCGTGCATAGGTACATGTGTTCATAACATCATCAAGCCTTTAAGGGCATCCCATCATATCATCTCGGACACTGTGGGAAAAATTATCAACATATACCAGCTGATCAGGCGGTGGTGCGTATATAACACCGTAACATTTTCCCATATCCTATATACATATAATATACACGTATATAACGACATCTGGTCATGGGTCAATGTACATGTATAAATGAATGCAATGTATGAGAAGTACGTCAATAAAATATCTTGGAATGCCATAAGACCATTATACCTTCGAGTAATATCATGAAATAAACTTTTTCAACTTACATATTTTTCTAAGACCCATGAACAGAAGATGTAGTAATAAGATACATGGGAATTCAAGAACATAGACACCTCTAATACTTCTATGAATAAAGTCATTTATGGAAGTTGTGCATTTTCTCATTTTGTTTGTATCGTATGAATCATGTCAAAAGGAAAGAAGGGATAGCTTTAACATACCTGAGTCGATTCTCTTGAAAATCCCTCTAACACACGTTAATTGCGACAAAATATGTAACGGCGGATCGAAGTAGGGGAAAATTCGTATGATATTCTTGAGAAATATTATACTGTGCTCCCTTAGAATCGAAAATCTCTCGCTTTTATCGCATTATGAAGTTTCAAATGAATTACTTTGTAGGTTTCATCCATATGAAAATGTCTTAGTATTGAAGATACAAAAGTCTCTTATCTTTGACGTTTCAATCACCTTAGCAAATATTCATATCATTCTTAAATGATATAGTTATCTTTGATGTTTGTGTGCCCTACCTGATAAAGATGAATTAGCAACACAATCCTCTAAGAGTGCCCCCTTATTATATTAATCTAAGAGTCATGTTTATCTAGGTCATTGGGTGCCACGTTAATTTGATTTTTACCATGCAATTTGATGAATCAAAGTAGAAATTTGAGAAAAATGGGAGGAAGAATTGGAAAATTTCTTTTGATGATTTGAGTGGGCAATTGAGGTCGGATTTTGGTAAATTTGGTATGGGTAGACTCGTGGGGGAATGAGGATTCTAGTTTGATATTTTTTATCGAATTTCGATACGTGGGCCCGGGGTTCGGGTTTGGCCATATTTCGGAAATTATGCCAAAAATTGATAGTTTTGATTTAGCCTTGTTCATTTAGCGTATATTGATGATGTTAATCTGGTTTTGGTTAGATTCAGATCAATCGGGAGCCGATTCGAGGGGCAAGAGCATCGCGGATTAGTACATTGGCCTGGTGGAGGTAAGTAATGACTATAAATCTTGTCCTGAGGATATGAAACCCTGGACTTTGTATTTCTCCCAATTTTTAGAGTGGCACACACGCCGGATGACGAGTGTGTGGCGTGCACTAATTTTTACATTTGGACTTGGTCCTCTCCGCGGAAACTATTGAGTTGCGTATTTTACTCTAAATCATATGTTAAATTGTGTTCTAAAAAGTATTTCTATATTTGGGATGTAAGCCATGTTTGGGGCCTCGTGCCGACTTGTTTAGACCACTTGGGGGCTTTTTACTGCTATTTCATCATTGTGTTGATTTATGATTTACACTCAGTCACATTATGCTTAACTGCTTTCGAATCTCAGCCTTATTTACATTATTTGAGTTATAAAGTGATGTTCTGGGTCGAGTACCCCGTTTTACTGATAGTCCGAGGGGCTTTTGAGAGTTGCTGACTAAATGAGGCCGAGGGCTGAATTGTGAGGATATGATATGCCGCGAGGTGGCTGATATTAGCGCTTGGGCTGAAGGAGCCCCTCCGGAGACTGTACACACCCCTAGTGAGTGCAGTTACCTACTGAGTGTGAGTGCCGAGTGACGAGTGATTGAGAGGCATGAGTGACAGTGGGGTTGCCCGAGGGGATGATACTGAGTGACTGTGAGGTTCTGCCCGAGGGGCGATTTATAATTCATGTTTTGGCCCGAGGGGCTATTTATGAATTATTTCATTTTACACTAAACTCTCCAGGTATTTTTATTTCTGAAATTGTTGGAAAACACATTTTTCAAAGGATTTCACTGAAGTTGGATTTTAAAGCATGTCGATATATATATATACACACACATAGTTGGAAAGAAAGGTTGTGCTTATTGTGAACTAATGATTTGATCTTATGTGTTTCTTACTCCTTAGACTTGATTTATTTTCATTACTACTGAGTTGGCCTACTCACATTACTCCATGAACCCCTGTGTGCAGATACAGGTGCTGGTACCGAGCGTTAGTCATATCTTTCCGTGCGGAGCCGGAGTGGGGACATAGAGGTAGCTTTTCAGCATCCGCAACATCTTTGTTTTCCCCTTTCTTATTTTGTACTTAGTTCCTTGTTCTGAGGTTTTGTTTTATGACAGTAGAATTTTGGTATTATCCTTAGATGCTCATGACATGTTGACTCCGGATCTTGGGGATGGTTTTAGACTGTTTAACTTTTGTTTTGCTTAATAGATTCAGTAATTTCTATACGTTTATGAAATGTTGGAAATTTTGGAAGGAAACTGTGAATATGTGATTATTGGCTGACCTAGTTCCACGATAGGCGCCATCACGGTCGGTTTAGGATTTGGGTTCATGACAAGTTGGTATCAGAACCTAGGTTACATAGGACTCAACGGTCATGAGCAGGTTTAGTAGAGTCTGGCGTACGATACAGAGGCGTCTGTACTTATCTTCAAGAGGTTGCAGAAACCTTAGGAACAATCTCATTTTTTTCTTGAATTTTGTCGTGCCATTTTGTTGAGTCTAGAAATCTAAACTTCTATTGTTCATTTTCTCATAGATGGTGAGGACTCGCGCTACCGATCAGAGTGATCAGCCACCAGCTAGACCAGCGAGAGGTCGAGGCCGTGGTAGAGGTAGGGGGCCAGCCCGTACGGTAGCTAGGGCAGTACTAGTTGATCCCCCTACTATTCAGGAGAAGATTCCTGTCGTAGATACTCCAGCGGGACAGGCTCAAGCATCGGCAGTGTCTATTTTTATTACGTGTCTTCAGAAGACCTTGGCTCGGATCTTGACTGTATGTACCACCCTTCCTCAGGCAGTTGCCACTACCTCTCAGGCCGGGGAAGGCAATTAGACTCCAGTTTCCCAGACACCTGAATAGGTTACTCAGGGCCATCAGACACCGGGGATGGTTCAAGCCCAGCAGGTTGCTCCAGTTTAGGACTTCGTGGTTCCAGCTATGCCAGATGATGAGCAGCGTAGGCTGGAGAGATTTAGCAGACTTTAGCCTCCGACATTCAGTGGTGCTGAGGGCGAGGATGCCCAGGGTTTTCTGGATAAGTGTTAGAGGATGCTGCGTACTGCTGGGATTCTGGAGACCAATGGGGTCTCGTTTGCTACTTTTCAGTTTTCTGGTGCTGCTTTCACTTGGTGGCAGTCTTTTGAGAGGCGTAGGCCTGTTGGTTCAGCACCCCTCACCTGGTAGTAGTTCTCGACTATCTTCTTGGAGAAGTATGTACCCTAGTTTCATAGGGAGGAGCAGTGCAAGCATTTTGAGAAGTTGTGTCAGGGGGAGCTATCAATGAAGCAGTATAAGATGTGGTTTTCAGAGTTGTCTCGTCATGCCACCGAGTTGGTCCCTACTGATAGGGAGAGGATTAGGAGGTTCGTGGATGCCCTCACTTATCAGCTCCGTATTTTCATGACCCGGGAGAGAGTATCAGGTGCTACCTTTTGAGCAGGTTGTTGATATTGCTCGAGATATTGAGTCGGTTCGCTGCCAGGAGCGGGAAGAGAGGCAGGACAAGAGGCTTCCTGGATCAGGTGGTTCTAGTGGTGCTCCTTCCAGGGGGCAGTTTCAGCATGGTAGAAGCCGTTCATTCAGGCCTCCTCAGTCAGTCCGCCCAGCCTATAGTGGTGCATCTTCGGGGCATAGTGCTCATAGTTCTCAGCCAGGCGGTTATTCATTCGGTGCCTTCCCAGCCCTGAGTGTAGCTCGAGCACCACCAGTTCAGAGTTCCTCTATGCATGATTCTTCTAGTGGCCATTCTGGTGCCAGGGGTTTCTATCAGTCCCCGTCTCCAGCTCCAGGGAATTGTTTTGAGTGCGGAGAGTTTGGGCGCATGTGGAGGCAGTGTCCCCATCGTTCTGATGGTTCTTCTTAGCAGAGAGGCAACCCTCGACTTCAGCTCCAGTTACTTCACCACCTGCCCAAACAGCTAGGGGTAGTAGTCAGTCAGCTAGAGGCCTCCCCAGAAGGGGAGGTCGAGCAGGTGTAGGTCAGGCCCGTATATGCGTTTCCAGCCAGGCCATCTGCTATGGCCTCCGATGCAGTGATTGTAGTTATTGTCTCAGTCTATCGTGGAGATGCTTTGGCTTTATTTGACCCTAGTTCTACATATTCTTATGTCTCGCCATATTTTGCCCATTTACTAGATATGCCCCGTGAGTCTTTAGTCACGTCTGTTCATGTGTCAACTCCGGTGGACGATACTATTGTTGTGAACCGTGTGTATCGAATATGTGGTATCTATTGGGGGTCTGGAGACCCGAGTTTACCTACTGTTACTCAGCATGGTCGATTTCGATGTGATATTGGGCATGGATTGGTTATCTCCGTGTCATGCTGTCCTTGATTGTCATGCTAAGACTGTGACCTTAGCTATGCCATGACGTCCGAGGGTTGAGTGGAGAGGTTCTTCTGAGTATGTGCCTAGCATGGTGATTTCCTACCTGAAGGCCTAGCGCATGGTTGAGAATGGGTTGTTTATCGTATCTGGCTTTTGTGAGGGATGTCAGTGGTGAGACTCCCGCTATTAATTCGGTTTCTGTTGTCCGTGACTTTCTGCACGTGTTTCCTGCAGACCTGCCAGGCATGCCACCTGACAGGGACATTGATTTTGGTATTGACTTGGTGCTAGGTACCCAGCCTTTTTCTATTCCACCTTATCATATGGCACCAACAAAGCTAAAGGAATTACAGGAGCAGCTTCTGGAACTCCTAGATAAGGGGTTCATTTGGCCTAGTGTGTCAGCTTAGGGCACAACAGTGTTGTTTGTGAAGAAGAAGGATGGTTCTATGCGCATGTGTCTTGATTATCAATAGCTTAACATGGTTACGGTGAAGAACCGGTATCCCTTGCCTCGTATAGATGACTTGTTTGATCAGTTGCTGGGTGCCAGGGTATTTTCCAAGATTGACTTGCGTTCCGACTATCATCAGTTGAAGATTCAGGGGCCAAACATTTCGAAGACTGCTTTTAGGACTAGATATGGTCATTATGAGTTTCTGGTTATGTCATTCGGGCTGACCAATGCCTCAGCAGCCTTTATGCACTTGATGCACAATGTATTTCGTCCTTATCTGGATTCTTTCATCATCATGTTTATTGACGATATCTTAGTGTATTCCCAATCTCGTGAGGATCATGAGAAACATTTGAGAGTTGTGCTTTAGACCTTGAGGGAGAAGAGATTATTTGAAAAATTTTCAAAGTGTGAGTTCTGGCTTAATTCAGTAGCATTGTTGGGGAACATGGTGTCTACTGAGGGTATTCAGGTTTATCCGAAGAAGATAGAGGTTGTGCAGAGCTGGCCTAGACCTTCATCGGTTACCGAGATTCGCTGCTTCCTTGGTTTGGCATAGTACTATCGCCGTTTCGTAGAGGGATTTTCATCTATTGCAGTACCTATGACCAGACTGACCCAAAAGGTGCTCAGTTCAGGTGGACTGAGGAGTGTGAGGAGAGCTTTCAGAAGCTTATGTCAGCTTTGACTACAACTCCGGTGTTGGTTCTGCCTACGGGTTCAGGTTCTTATACAGTTTACTGTGACGCCTCGAGAGTTGGCCTTGGAGCGATTTTGATGCAGGACGGTAGTGTGATTGCCTACGCGTCCAGACAATTGAAGGTGCACGAGAAGAATTATCCAGTGCACGATCTTGAGCTAGTAGCTATTATCCACACCTTGAAGATTTGGCGTCATTATTTATATGGAGTGTATTGTGAGATTTTCACTGATCACCGTAGTTCGCAACATCTCCTTAAGCAGAAGGATCTGAATTTGCATCAGAGGAGATGGTTGGAGCTTCTCAAGGATTATGACCTCACTATTCTATATCATCCGGGGAAGGCCAATGTAGTGGCTAATGTCCTCAGTCGCAGAGTAGAGAGTTTGGGAGTCTAGCCTACCTCCCAATAGTAGAGTGACCATTAGAACTTGATGTTCAGGCTTTAGCGGGTCAGTTGGTGAGATTGGATCTATCAGAGCCCCCGCGGGTATTGGCTTGTGTAGCCTCCAGGTCTTCCCTTTATGATCAAATTAGAGCACGCCAGTATGATGATCCACACTTGCTCGTTCTTCAGGACAGGGTCCGTCGTGGTGATGCCAGGGATGTGGTTATTGGTGATGATGGGGTCATGAGGATGCAGGGACGGATTTGCGTGCCCAATATGGATGGACTTCGAGATTTGATTCTAGCTGAAGCCCATAGTTCACGGTATTCCATCAATCAGGGTGCCGCAAAGATGTATCAAAATCTGAGAAAACATTATTGGTGGAGGCGGATGAAGAGGGATATTGTTGAGATCGTGTCTCGGTGTTTCAACTGTCATCATGTCAAGTATGAGCACCAGAGGCCGTATGGATTGCTTTAGAGATTAGATATTCCGAAGTGAAATTTGGAGTGGATCACTATGGACTTTGTAGTTGGGCTTCCACGGACTTCGGGGAGGTTTGATTCTATATGGGTTATTCTGGATCGGCTGACTAAGTCCGCACTTCATTTCTGTTGGTACTACTTATTCTTCAGAGCGGTTAGCTGAGATTTATATCACGGAGATTGTCTGATTGTATGGGGTTCCAGTTTCTATCATTTCTGACAGACGTACTCAGTTAACATCTAAGTTTTGGAGGGTCGTGCAGAGAGAGTTAGGTACTCCGTTTGAGTTGAGCAAAAATTTTCATCCTCAGACCGACGGGCAGTCGGAGCGTACTATTAAGATTTTGGAGGATATGTTACGTGCCTGTGTCATTGATTTTGGGGGTTCATGGGACCAGTTTCTGCCACTCGCGGAGTTTGCATATAATAATAGTTATCAGTCGAGTATCCAAATGGCTTCGTATGAGGCTTTATATGGTAGGAGATATAGATCTCCGGTTGGTTGGTTTGAGGCGGGCGAAGCTAGGCTATTGGGCACAGACTTGGTTCATGATGCGTTGGGTAAGGTAATGTTGATTCAGGAGCGGTTTCGCACATCACAGTCTAGGCAGAAGAGTTATGTGGACCGGAAGGTTCGAGATGTGTCTTTCATGGTTGGGGATAAGGTGTTGCTGAAGGTGTCACCCATGAAGGTGTTATGAGGTTCGGGAAGAGGGGAAAGTCAAGCCCTCCGTTCATTGGTCCTTTTGAGGTGCTTCAGAGGATTGGGGAGGTGGCTAACCTACTTTCCATGCCTCCCATCTTATCGAGTATTCATCCGGTGTTCCATGTTTTGATGCTCCGGAAGTATGTTGATTACCCGTCTCATGTATTCATCCGGTGATATGTCATATGAGGTAGAGCCAGTGGCTATTTTAGGTCGTCGGGTCAGAAAGCTGAGGTCTAAGGATATAGCTTTAGTGAAGGTTCAGTGGAGGGGGCATCCGGTGGAGGATGCCACCTGAGAGATCGAGCGAGATATGCGGAGCAGATATCCTCAATTATTCGAGACTCCAGGTATGTTTCTAGACCCGTTCGAGGACGAACATTGGTTTGAGATGGGGAGGATGTAACGACCCGGCCGGTCGTTCCGTGAGATTAGCCCCATTTTCCCCGTTTCTGCTTTATCGTATATTGCTTATCCTATTCATGTTGTGTTGGGTCGGTTGGTTCAGGTTCGGAGTGGTCGTGGTGAGAACAGAGACACTTAGTCTCTTAATTGGCTTAATAGTTGGAAAAGTCAACTGGGAGTTGACTTATTGGTAAACGACCTCAAAATGTGGATTTTATGGCTCAGATAGCTTCGTTAGGGGATTTGGGACTTAGGAATGTGCTTGGAATGAATTTTTGATGTCTGGTGTAGAATTAGGCTTGAATTGACGAAAGTTAGTTTTTGGCGATTTTTGATCGGCGGGGGAAAATAGGCTATTGGGGTCGGAATGGAATTTTGGAAGTTGGAACAGGTTCGTAATGTCATTTTGGATAAGCGTGAAAATTCTTAGGTCATTCGGACGTGTTTTGTTTGGTTTCGGCATCATTGGCGGAATTTAGAAGTTTCAAAATTCATAGCTTGTATTTGATGTGATTTTGGTGTTTTTGCGTTGCTTTTGGTATTTTGAAGGCTCGACTGTGTTTGAATGAGTTTAGGGATATGTTGGTATGTTTGGTTGAGGTCCCGAGGGTCTCGGGTGTGTTTCGGGTGGTTAACAAATCAACTCTTGGCTTAAAAACTTGGCAGATTTTTGATGGTGTAAGTTTCTGGTTTCCTTCTATGCGATCGCGGAAGGGTGTTTGCGATCGTGTAGGCCTAGCTGGGGGTGGAAGGATTTTTGTTATATGTGATTGCGTGGTAGAGGTCGCAATCGCGTGAATTTGAGGTTGTTGTGCAGTGCGATCGTGTGGTGTTGTTCGCGTTCGCATAGAGTTGAAGGGTGCGTGAGGGGGCTGAGCTGTTGTTCTTCACGATCGCGTAGAGTGGTTCGCGATCACGTGGGTTTATAACCTGCTGAATCGCGTTTGCGTGTGTATGTCTGCGATCGCGTAGGGTAATTTGATGGGGCAACAGATTTGTTCTTCGCTATCGCGTGGGAACTTCCACTATCGCAGTGAAGAAAGAGGCCTGGGCAGACAATTTTAGGTTCTAATTTCGGGGGGTTTTGGCCATAACTCAATTTTCCATTAGAGAGCTCGAGGGAAGGAGAATTTGGACGAGATTTTCAGTGGGATTCTTGTGGTAAGTGTTCTTCAATCACTTTTGGTTTAATTTCATGAATTAGTCTTGATTTTTACCATGCAATTTGAGTAATCAAAGTAGACATTTGGGAAAAATGGGAGGAAGAATTGGAAAATTTCTTTTGATGATTTGAGTGGACAATTGAGATTGTATTTTGGTAAATTTGGTATGGGTAGACTCGTGGGGGAATGAGGATTCTAGTTTGGTGATTTTTATCGAATTTTGAGACGTGGGTCGGGGCTCGGGTTTGGCCAAATTTTGGGAGTTGAGTCTAAAATTGATAATTTTCGATTGAGCCTTGTTCATTTAGCGTATATTGATGATGTTAATCTGGTTTTTGGTTAGATTCAGAGCAATCAGGAGCCAATTCGAGGGAAAGAGCATCGCGGATTAGTACCTTGGCCCGGTGGAGGTAAGTAATGACTATAAATCTTGTCCTGAGTTGGACTTGGTCCTCTCCATGGAAACTATTGAGTTGCATATTTTACTCTAAATCATGTGTTAAATTGTGTTCTAAAAACTATTGCTATGTTTGGGCTGTAAGCCACGTTTGGGGCCTCGTGCTGACTTGTTTAAACCCCTTGGGGGATTTTTACTACTATTTCCTCATTGTGTTGATTTATGATTTACACTCAGTCATATTATGCTTAACTTCTTTTGAAACTCAACCTTGTTTACACTATTTGATTTATAAAATGATGTTTTGGGTCGAGTACCCCATTTTACTGATAGCCAAAGAGGCTTTTGAGAGTTGCTGACTGAGTGAGGTTGAGGGCCTGATTGTGAGGATATGGTATGCCATGAGGTGGCTTCATATTAGCGCTTGGGCTGAAGGAGCCCCTCCGGAGTCTGTACACACCCCTAGTGAGCGCAGGTACCTACTGAGTGCGAGTGCCGAGTGCCGATTGACGAGTGATTGGGAGGCATGAATGACAGTGAGGTTGCCTGAGGGGCTGATACTTAGTGACTGTGAGGTATGCTGAGTGATGTTTTGCCCGAGGGGCGATTTATGATTCATGTTTTGGCCCAAGGGGCTATTTATGACTTATTTCATTTTACACTAAACTATCCGGGTATTTTTATTTCGGAAATTGTTGGAAAACACATTTTTCAAAGGATTTCACTGAAGTTGGCTTTTAAAGCATGTCGATATATATATATACACACACATAGTTGGAAAGAAAGGTTGTGCTTATTGTGAACTAATGATTTGATCTTATGTGTTTCTTACTCCTTAGACTTGATTTATTTTCATTACTACTGAGTTGGCCTACTCACATTACTCCATGAACCCCTGTGTCCAGATACAGGTGCTGGTACCGAGCGTTAGTCATATCTTTCCGTGTAGAGCCGGAGTCGGGACATAGAGGTAGCTGTTCAGCGTCTACAGCATCTTTGTTTTCCCCTTTCCTATTTTGTACTTAGTTCCTCGTTTCGAGGTTTGTATTATGACAGTAGAATTTTGGTATTATCCTTAGATGCTCATGACATGTTGACTCCGGATCTTGGGGATGGTTTTAGACTGTTTAACTGTTTTTTCGCTTAATAGATTTGGTAATTTCTATACGTTTATGAAATGTTGGAAATTTTTGGAAGGAAACTATGAATATGTGATTATTGGCTGGCCTAGTTCCACGATAGACGCCATCACGACCGGTTTAGCATTTGGGGTCGTGACAGTGACTTTAGGGTCGAGTTTGTGTTCCTAATGCTAATGGCTTGAGGGAGTTGATTCTTGAGGAGGATCATAGCTCACAATATTCTATTCATCTAGGTGCTACGAAGATGTACTGTATTTGAGGAAACATTATTGGTGGAGAAGGATGAAGGACATTGTTGGGCATGTTTCATAGTGTTTGAATTTTCAGCAAGTCAAGTATGAGCACCAAAGATCGGGAGGTTTGATTTAGAAGATTGATATAGCAGAGTGGAAGTGGGCGCATTACTATGGACTTTGTGTTCCATTTGCCACATAATTTGAGGAAGTTTGATACAATTTGGGTCATTGTTGATCGGTTGACTAATTTGGCACATTTCATTCTACTTCCTATTCTTTGGAGCAGTTGGTTAGGATCTACATTAGAGAGATCATTCTCCTGCATGGTGTACCTGTTGCTATCTTATCAGATTTTGGCACTCAGTTTACTTTGCATTTATTGAGAGCTGTTCACGTGAGCTGGGCATGCAGGTTGAGTTGAGTACTGTATTTCATCCTTATATAGATGGGCAATCCGAGCGGACCATTCAGATCTTGGAGGATATATTGAGAGCCCATGTTATTAATTTTGGAGGCTAGTGGAATCAGTTTTATCGTTAATGGAGTTTGCATACAACAACAACTACTAGTCGAATATCTAGATGGTATGAGGCCTTATATGGGAGGCAATGTCATACTCCAGTTGGTTGGTTTTCGTCTAAGAAAGCTAGATTGTTGGGCACCGACTTGGTTAGTGATTATTTGAATAAGGTGAAGGTGCTTCTGGAGAGGCTTGATACATATCAATCCAGGAAGAAGGGCTATGCTGATAGAAAGGTTCATGATGTGGCATTCATGGAAGGTGAGAAGGTTCTTCTTATAGTTGTTGCCAATGAAAGGTGTGATGGGGTTCGGGAGGAAGGGCAAGTTGATTCCTTGATATATTGGTCCATTTGAGGTATTGGAGAGATTGGAAAGATTTCTTATAGACTTTCTTTGCCTCCTAGTCTTTTGGGAGTTAATTTTGTGTTTCATGTTCCACACTTTAGAAGTAACACAAATATTAATCTTATGGATTAGATTTGAGTTCAGTGCAGTTGGATCAGAATTTGGCTTATGAAGAGGAGCCGATGGCCATGTTGGATAGGCAAGTTTGAAAGCTGAGGTCAAAAGATATTGAATCAATGAAGGTTCAGTGGAGAGGTCAACCGGTTGAGGAGGTGACCTCATTTTTTGGTATTTCAGGTATGATCCTAAACTCGTTCGAGGATGAACATATGTTTAACATGGGAAAATGTAAAAAGCTGACAGTCGTTTGTGTATTTGAGCCCCATTCCCCAAATTGATGTTCCCTGTATGCTTGTTTGTTGTTTTGAGACTTGTGAGGATGGTTGGTTTGGATTCGGAAATTGAGACACTTAGTCTCATTATTGAAGGTTACATTGTAAGAGCTGATAAGGTTTGATTTTGTATAAACGACCACAGAATGGTTATATGGTTCCAGTAGTTTTAAATGGTAATTTTGGACTTAGGCGTGTGTCCGGATTTTAATTTGGAGGTTCCTTGGATGTTTTGGCAATATTTGTCAGAAGTTGGAAATTTGAAGGTTTGGAGAGTTCCTAAGATTGGATGAGAGTTGACTTTGATGATACCGGGTTTGGATGTTGTTTCGAGACTTGAAATATGTTCATTTGGTTATTAGGGACTTGTGTGAAAAGTTAGGATGTAATCTGAATTGATTAGGTTGATCAGATGTTGGTTTGAAGTTTAAGTTTTTGAATTTAAGAGAAGTTCAATTTTTGTATTATTGATGATTCTTGGTTTTGATGTTATTTTACGGTATTTTGAGCCTATGGACAATTTTGGGAGAGGTACTAGGACTTGTTGGAATGATTGGACAGGGTCTTAGGGGGCTCGAGTGTGTTTCCAATGGGTTTCGGACAATTTTTATGTTTGTTGGCAGGTTTGATGTGTTACACCCCATGTTTTCGTACGTGGAAGTACGCAATAAGTAAATTTATATAAGCTCGAAAATGAGATATTACATCTTGCATTTTCCGTACGTTAAAGTTTCATCGTAAGTTAATTGACATAAGTTCGGGAATGAGATTATTTTGGGATTATAAGTATTACGTTATTTCAAACAAGTGATAAGTAAATTCGTGAAGGTGAGAGAGTAAGAAAATCGGAGAAGATGAGTTTCATCAATGTTTGGCAATTTGAGATAAAATACGGTCCAAGCTATAATACCCAGTATTTATGGACTAGTGCCATACAAGGTAACACCTTACTATGATAGTGAGGGGTATAAGTTGTGCTAAAAATGAGTAGTATTTTAAGTAATTTGAGATAATTCTTAATTATGTGAATAATTGATTAATTGTGAGTATAATTATTGTATTAATTATGATAATTAAGTGGATAAAGATCTCCTTTAGAGCTTCCACATGGCAGTACAAATAAGCCAAAGTGGCACCAATATGCATGATGAATCATAACACATATGGTGCCTACTTTACACGTGAAAGTCTTTGATACACCTTTGTTTTGGACATAAAACCAATGTGTATAATAAGTCCTTATTTACCTTTGGTTGATTTCATTGTGAATGACATAGCTTGGAGAAATGTTGAAGACGTGACAGAATGCAAAGCCAAGAACGATACTCATCCCTACACTTATCTTGAGGTAATTCCAAATAAATTTTGTAAGGAAATTATAGAAAATGGCAAAGCCAAGAACGAAGGTGAGGGGATTTGGTAATTCATACGAGACTCCATATTATAATAGAAACAAGATTTTTCGATTCTAAGGGAGTATAGTGTAATCCTTCTCAAGAATGTAATACAAAATTTTCCTACTTCAGGTATGTTAAGGCTAAGCCTTTCCTCCATTTTGGCATGATCTCGTAATTACACGAGTTTGATAACGAAGCATAAAGAGAAGTTCATACTCCCGAATTTACATACATTATCCTAGTCTCATAAGTTAGAGTATTCTCCCTTATCGGGACTGTATATTCAATTGAGTATTATCTTCTTCCAGTCAAGAGAGGAGAAGGTCTATATATATATATAATATTACAGTATTTTCACCACCATCGAGCTATAATTGGTGGACATGCCCCTATTGGGAAACCTATGAATAGATGGTAAGTTATATATCGAGCCTATTGTGGCTGAGCGCCTATGAGCGAGCCCAGTTGGCCGAGTTACAGAGCCTAGTATGGTCGAGCGCCTATGAGCGAGCCTACTACGACCGAGCAGTTATATATATACCGAGCCTTATAAGGCCGGACAACTGTTTTACTAACTATATTGAGAGAATTGAGTCAGTATCAGCAGGTAAGCATATCTTCAGATTATCTTTGACTCACAGTTGCTCTCAGTTATTATATTATTAGTTCAGTTTTAGTTTTCAGCACATTGCTACATACTCTATACCTTATTTCGTACCGATGTCCCTTTTTCTGGGGACGATGCGTTTCATGCATGCAAGTTCAAACAGACAGACGGGTAGACCTCCTCATTTGGTGTTGCCCGAGTTCAGCTTGATCGGTAAGCTCCATGCCCTTCGGAGTTGTCAGGTCTAGAGCTTTATTTACATCTTTTATATATATATGTATATATGTTATGAGTAGGTCGGGGCCCTGTTCTGATCACAATACATCCGTCAATAGAGGCTTGTACACATATCTTGTCAGTTAGTGTAGTATGTTGGGCTTGTAAGTCTAGTATGTATATTTTGTTGGTTTGACAGCTGTAGTAGTTATGATGGCCTTGTCGGCCCAGTTTTATCGTGATGTTTGGTTAGCGTTAGTTTCTGTTGAGTTTTATATCTTACTTTGCAAATTGTCTTGCAACGTGGCCCATGGCCAAAGTATGACATTATATGTTTAGAGTCCATTAGTCGCAAGTTGGTACGTAAGGATAAGTGAGGCACCGGGTGGCGGTCTCGCCTCCCCTTGGTTCAGGGCATGACAAAAGTGGTATCAGAGTAGTTCGGTCCTAGGTAATCTACAAGTCGTGTCTAGTGGAGTCTTGTTTATGGGTGTGTTGTGCACCACACGTATAAGCAGGAGGCTACAGGGCATTTAGGACTGTCACTCTTTCTTCTTACTCAAGATCGTGTGGTAAAGCTCAGTTGTAGGAACTCAATCTCCTAATCTTTATCTTCTTCATAATACGATGATGCCTACACCAAGAAAGACAAATGGTAAGAGATAAAGTTGTGGAAAAATTGAGTTAGAGGAACTTGATTTTTGCATCATGCTTATGATGGATAAATATGAGGTATTCAGCAGACCATGTGTATACTAAAATATGTATGCTTCTTGATAAGGATTCCTAAGGAAAGAATTCCTATCCACTTTTACGGTAAAAAGGAATAAGAGAATCGGAAAGTAGACATAAGTTCCATCAAGTAAAAGGAGCAAGGTGAAAAAGGGTACGAGATACCCAGCTAATGAAAATTATCAGTATTTTCAACTTAGGAAAAGAGATATAAGCATTTTGAGTTACCTTCAATAGTAACAGATATATGTACAATTAGTCATACCCATTCCAGTTATGCCCTATGGGGGTTAACAAAAGTAGTATAAGAGAAAGACGGGATATCAGGATCCGACTGGGGTTAGAGTAACCCAAAATGATTGATGGATTGTTTGAGTTAGTTGACATTTCCGAAGGATATTACAAAGGTGCTAATAGATCTCCTTGTGAGACACCTAGATGGTGCACTCTAAAATAGTATAGCTAGATATGAGTACTACAAAGATAGACACTGGAAGCCTGGAAGGGATAAATATTATCTTAGTGTGGATCCCGTCCCTAGTAAAGAGATAATGTAGGCAATCTGAAAAGCCAGTGGATGGAGCAAAGGGGAGCTAAAAGCAAATGAATATCTTGTTGAAGTTTTCAAAATAAAGTAATATACATGAATGTTAGCGGGAAACAAGAAGAGAGTCAATGAAGCATTATGAATAAGATATGATACATGGATGACAACGGTAGATCAAAAAGATGACAATATTACGGAGTCTATAGTCAAGTGAAGGAAAAGATGAGAGCTGACATGCCTCGAGACAACAAAAGAATATAGTCCATAAAGTTATACCTTCGTTTCGAAAAAATAAGTCATGACTCTAACATGATTACCAAAAGAAAATTAAGACCCCAGAATAATAGAAATTAGTATAGATTGATGAACAAGATAAACTAAACATGAATTAGGGGCTGAGTGATTTGATAATAGTCGGTATCGTGAGAATTTCATATTTCATTCCGGTGATAATAGAGTGGATAACAGAAGAAGATTCATGAGAAATTCAGAGAATGGTCATTCAGGAAGATGCTTTCCCTAAAGCAAGTAATGTGAGCAAAGTTAAGCTTAAGGGACTGTATATGCCAGTTATACGAAGTGTCACCCTCGTGAGTAAGGAAATTTTGTTATCCTTGGTACAGAAAGATTACTGCAAGGCGAGTAAGGGTCATCGATGAAGTGAAAAGACGCCAAAAATGAAGAGGTAAAACATCTATACATAGATCATCGTAGCACTAAATGTTAGTACTCCCCTGAAGGAGGGTATATGGAGGGATGTGGAATTAAGTCAGAATTAAGTGGTTCTAGTAACTATGGAATGGTAAAGGAAGAATGAAATAAAAATGAGGAAGGAATAAGATCACATTTATCCAAATCCTATAGATGTGTTATGACTCCAGAACATTATGTAAGTACAATGCCGGGGAGAGGTAGTAAGGGTTTCCCCAGGATGTTATTAATAAATAAGGGTGAATGAACACTTAAGACATAAGGAGCTAGTGCGAGAGGTAAGTTAAGACAAAGAAATAACCCAAGAGAGATTACGCGGAGTATAGATATAAGAATGGACCAACAAGTAGTTAGTAGTTGATTCAGGAAAATCCTAGTTATGACTGGACAAGAAGATACAAACAAATCAACAGATCGTACAAGATAAACATAGTGAACCCCACCATGGGTAATTCAGTCTCGCAAATATGACATCGTGATCCTTGAGAAATATTCAGATTGGAGTTGGGACAGTTAAAGGTACCATATGAGTATTATGGAAATAAAAGAGAGTCCCACTGGGAAGACAGTCAAGATTTAAGTTCAAAAGCAACCCTACAAGCAAAAGGGCGTGGAGATAAGTAACTATGAATAATTATATGTGAGTAAGAACATCAAAAATCTCGTCGAGTATACGATGTAATAAGCTCGCAGACTTGTAAGAATCAGAGGGTCCTCCCTAAGTATTACAATGAAAGACTAGCTGAGGAGGTAAGGAAAAATGCTTCAACCCAGGCACAGTGACCTAAACAGGAATTGGTCTTGTAAAAATATTCTCACTACAACATCGTATGCACTCAATAAGAAAGTGTCACCTATCGTGGCTAATGAACGGGAAGTAAATTCAAAAGTAATATTTGAGGTCATATGAATCACACGAAAGTTCCGGCGTGCGTGGGAACTAAGATAACCCAAGTATACATGCAACAAGTGGCAGAACGACCAGCAAAAGTAATTGCTTATGTTTAAAGAAAGTTGAGAAGAAACACAAGGAATTATTCGATCAATGATCCAGAGTTAGTTACGTTATTAATGCACTTAAGATTTCGAAATATTATCCATGCAACATATATGTTGACAATCATACAGCCATTAAAGACTCCAGTATAAGTTAAAAGAAATAATTGAGTCTCGGTCATAGACAAAGGATTTAATTGTTAGAAGGTTGTATCCTGGATATTCCATAGCGTCCATGAAAGGCTAAGGCAATAACTAATGCCATGAGCCGCATATCGGAAGATAGCTTAAGCTTACATAAAGTTTGATCAGAGGGAAGAGGAAACTAAGGAGTTACATCAAATAAGTAAATCAGGAGTTGATTATTAGACCCATAAAATTATAGAAATCGTGGTTGAGAACCTAGCAGAATCACTCTTAATATCAAAGGTATAAGAGAGATAGTACAATAGCCATATTCTATAACAGTTCTATGATAAGACTAGTTAGAAGAAGTACCAGCTTCATAAGAAGTCAGTATGAAGCTCCCACCGGATTGTGTATGCACCAGAGGTGCAATTATAATAGAGCTTCATGTTGTGGATGTAAATTATACCTATGTGGAAGGAAGGTCGTGAGAGATATAGAAGACGTGATGCGAGATTTTAAGGTAAATAAGGTAAAGATGGACAACGTACGAGATACTCAGGTGCAGAAGGTTGTGGATTATCCATACTTCAAATAGAGGGCTAGAAGCGTCGGGATTCAGTATCTAGGAATAATAGTAGTGTCATTAGTGACATACCTTCAGGCCCATGGTTTCTAAGTATCGAGGGGTCTAGTTAAGTGAGTAAAGAAGAGTTAGAGATGATGCAGTGTCTCTCTTGATGTTCCAGAATAACATAAGGAAATTTATGGTGCAAGAAAGTTGAAGGAAGGTTGCGAGTAGTATAAATAGATATGTATAGGTCGCAAGCTAAAGTATGGAAAAGCGACAATGTTTTAGGAGGACAAGAGCAAGGATAAGAAAGGTCAACTGAGAAAGTGGCGAGAATGGATAAGTCCACAAGATTAATCCCATGAAAATAAGAGAGTTGATGGATTCTCTACGTTATAGGAAGCTCAGTATAACCGGAATAAATTCAAAATAGTCTAAGACTAGTAGCATTTAAAAGAGATGGAATGCCGCCCTAGTAATAGAATAAGGGTGTAATTGTGATATATGAAGGATGGTGTTTGGGATTTCTGTTAAGTAATGATTTCATGAATTGTACAGGATTAAAATACCCACGTAAGTTAAATCACATTGGGATGCTACGAAATAAGGTTATGGAAGTACAGTACCGTATCGCCCCAGGTGGATCGGAAAAATCACTTCAAATATTCCACGATGCAACGTGAGCCCTACTGATTACGTAAGAGGTTTCAAATTATCAGTGGTGTATTGTAGATCAATATTGAGGTGAATCAACAATGGATGGACACAAGTCACAATGTCTGATATGAGATTAGGCCGTCATTCTTAGGACGAACAGTAATGAGGAACCATTAAAGGACTTAGATTTATACATATAGGATAAGCAACGAAAGTAACCTGGAGTATGGTAACGCGATAAATCGAAGTAAGAGTTATGGTATAGTATGATCTACTTAGATGTTGTAAAGTCATACACATGGATAACCGGGTCTATGAAGTGAGATATAGTAATATTCGTACGTTCAACAAAGTACCAAGCGAAGAACTTCATTATACCTATAGATGACCATAGGGACATCTTGTCAAGCTCTGTATATGTTTACAACTGAGGCCTAGAGATTCGCTGTAAGCTGGAGGAAAAAGGAGAGAAGAGTCGCATAGGTGCATTTACAAGGTCATAGTCGTACAGGCTGCGTGATAGAAGGTAGCAACAGTTACGATATTGGAAGGATTCCACCCAGAAGTCGTGACATGAGAAATAGGCCTAAAGAGGGGAATGCCCTGGCCTTTGGAGTTATTCGCCGAGCAGTTGCCTAGATGGAAAGGAAAGTACTAAAGTATTCCAAAGGAGGGAATTATGTTACTCCCTATATTTTCGTACGTGGAAGTACGCCATAAGTAAATTGATATAAGCTCGGAAATGAGATGTTACATCCCGCATTTTTCGTACGTTAAAGTTTCGTCGTAAGTTAAGCGACATAATTTCGGGAATGAGATTATTTTAGGATTATAAGTATTACGTTATTTCAAAAAAGTGATAAGTAAATTTGTGAAGGTGAGAGGGTAAGAAAATCGGAGAAGATGAGTTTCATCGAAGTTTGCCAATTTGAGATAAAATACGGTCCAAGCTATAATACCCAGTATTTATGGACTAGTGCCATACAAGGCAACACATGATGATGATAGTGAGGGGTATAAGGTGTGCTAAAAATGATTAGTATTTTAAATAATTTGAGATAATTCTTAATTATGTAAATAATTAATTAATTATGGGGATAATTATGGTATTAATTATGATAATTAAGTGGATAAAGATATCCTCTAGGGCTGCCACATGGCATTAAAGATAAGCCAAAGTGGCACCAATACGAATGATGAATCATAACTCATATGGTTCCTACTTTACATGTGAAATTCTTTGATATACCTTTGTTTTGTACATAACACCAATGTGTATAATAAGTCCTTATTTACCTTTGGTTGGTTTCTTTGCAAATGATATATGTAACTACCCGGCCGGTCATTCCGTGAGATTAGCCTCGTTTCTCGCATTTCTGCTTTATCATATGTTTCTTAGCCTTTACATGTTGTGTTGGGTCGGTTGGTTCGTGTTCGGAGTTGTCGTGGTGAGAACCGAGACACTAGTCTCTTAAATTAGCTTAATAGTTGAAAAAGTCAACTAGGAGTTGACTTATTGGTAAACAAACTTAGAATGCAGATTTTATGGCTCGAATAGCTTCGTTAGGTAATTTGGGACTTAGGAGTGTGTTCAGAATGAAGTTTTGATGTTCAGTGTAGAATAAGGCTTGAATTGGCAAAGGTTAGTTTTTGGCGATCTTTGGTCGGCAGTGGAAAATAGGCTATAGGGGTTGGAATGGAATTCTGGTAGTTGGAGAAGGTTGTCATTTTAAATGTGTGCAAATTGTCAGATCAATTGGATGTGTTTTGGTTGGTTTCGGCATCATTGGCGAGATTTAGAAGTTTCAAAGTTCATGGGTTTGAATTTGATGTAATTTTGGTGTTTTTGTGTTGTTTTTGGCGTTTCGAAGGCTCGACTAAGTTTGAATGATGCTATGGGGTGTGTTGGTATGCTTGGTTGGGGCCCCGAGGGGCTCGAGATTGATCTCGGATTGTTAGCGGAGGTTTGCACTTAGGACATTTGCAGCAAATAGCTACTGGTGTGAATCTTCTGGTGTGGCCGCACCTGCGGATGGGGAGCCGTAGGTGCGAAAAGAGGCCAGACAGGAGGAATCCACAGGTGCGAAGAATGGGCCGCGCATGCGAAGCCGCAGGTGCGGAAAAGGACTCGCAGGTGCGAGAAATGGACTGTTAGTCGGATTTCGCAGATGCGCACCTGGGACCGCAGGTGCCGGTCCGCAGGTGCGGATTAACTGGTCAGAAAATATAAATAGGTGCCTCCGCGAAATTTTTGACATTTCTTCCATTGTTGCATGCGGGTTGAGCTTGTTTGAGAGCAAATTGAAGGGGGAATTCGAAGGTCTTCAGTGGAGGTAAGTTCCCGGATTGTAAAACTCTTTTCTATGTTATTTTTGTTATGGATTAGGCTTGATATTTGAGGAATTAAAGTAGGAAAGTTGGGAAGAATGGGATGAAAAATTTGGAAATTATTTTGGTTATTTGAGTGGGCAATTCTGGTCCGACTGTGGTGTTTTTGGTATGTATATTTTATAGAATTCTGAGACGTGGGCCCGAGGCTCAGATTTGGCCGATTTTTGGGAATTGTGTTCAAATTTATATATTTCGATTGGGTTTTGTTATGTTAGCATATATTGATGAAGTTAATATGTTTTCGTTAGATTCGGAGCATTTAGGAGCCAATTCGAGGGGCAAGCACATCGTGGAGTAGCTTTCGGGCTGTCTTGAGGTATGTAACGAATGTAACTCTAAACCTGAGGGTGTGACACCCCGTGATTTGGTATTGTTTTGGTAAATGAGGTGACGCACATGCTAGGTGACGAGCGTGGGGACATGCACCGATAGGGATTGTGACTTGGTCCGCCCCGTAGAGACTATTAAGCCGCGTATTCGATTTGAAACCTTATGATATCCTACATTTTAGAAATTTATACTTGTTTGTGGGATGTGAGCCATGATTGGGGCCTTGTACCGACCTATTTAGACCCTCAGAGGTACTTTGACACTATTCTACCACTATCCTGATAGAACCTCTGTGAACTCAGTCATGTTTCCTACTTGTTGTTATTTTACTGTTATCATACTACTTTGAAAACTCTGAGAAGTATTTTCGGGCTGAGTCCCATGAGTTGAGATGAATTTGCCCAAGTGGCTTGTGAGGGTGACTGAGTCAGGTCGAGACCCGAGTATGTGAGGATAGCTATGGATCGGGCTACACACCACAACAGTATATAAGTGTTAGGCCGAGCGCTGAGTATGAGTGGATAGTTATGGGACAGGCTGCATGCCGCAACAATATATATGTTATGTATTACATGTGGGACGGGCTGCACGCCGCAACAATATAGATTATATATAAATGGACCGGGCTGCACGCCGAAGCAATATATGGATCGCGCTGAAAGCCGCATCAATATACATACTGGATCGGGCTGCACACCACAGCAGATATAGCGCTTGGGCTGAAGGAGCCCCTCCAGGAGTCTGTACACCCTGGTAAGCACAGTCGACTATTATATGGATCGGGTTGCACGCCACAACATATGTTATATATATGGATCGGGCTGCACACCGCAGCAGTATAAATAGATATATATATATATGGTAGTGGAGCGGGCTACCCGCTGCAGCATTTGCATATGTTCATGGTACTTGATGAGTACGAGTGTTAAGTGAGAGCATGAGATATTGATAGTGGAGTCACGAGTGACTGAGAGGCTTTCCCGAGAGGCTTTATTGTGAGTGATACTGTGCCCGAGGGGCTTATATTTTATGAAAATGTTGTTTTCACTCTTCTTTAAACTGATTCTCTGATGATAAATGTTTCTATAGGAGATTTTTAAATGGAAACTGGAGTTTTATGAAATATTCGGAATTGTAGATTCCTGACTTGATTTATTCATTTCAACTGTTATTCATTATATGGAATTACATGATTTATAAATGCTCGTAACTACACTCAAGTTTTTAGTTACTTTTATTACTTACTGAGTTGGCGTACTCACGTTACTCCCTCCACCTCTGTGTGCAGATCCAGGTAACGGACCATCTCACTAGTTGATTTCCGGACGAGCTTGGAGTTGTTCGAGGATTGAGGTAGCTGCTCACCGTCCCCAGCTCACCCCCTCTCCTTCCCTCAGCTCATAGTTTCTTTTTGTCTTTTGTACCTCAGACTTTTGTTGTAGCAAGCCACTATGTTGTACATTGTATTTTTCAGTCTTAGATGCTCATGACAGTTGACTCTAGGTTTTGGGGAAGTGTGTGTTTTGTTTCATCTCATTCTGCTATTTGTAAAATCTGCTAAATTTTGGGAAATTGTTATATATATTGATAGTCTGAAAGGGTTTGCTATCCTAGTTCCATGGTAGGCACCATCACGGCTGGTTAGGATTTGGGGTCGTGACAATATAGCTTGGAGAAATGTTGAAGACGTGACAGAATGCAAAGCCAAGAACGATACTCATGCCTACACTTATCTTGAGGTAATACCAAATCCATTTGGTAAGGGAGTTATACAGAAAGACAAAGCCAAGAACGAAGGTAAGGGGATTTGGAAATTCATACGAGACTCCGTATTATAATAGCAATGGGATTTTTCGATTCTAAGGGAGTACAGTGTAATCCTTCTCAAGAATATCATATGAATTTTTTCCTACTCCAAGTATGTTAAGGCTATGCCCTTCTTCCATTTTGGCATGATCTCGTAATTACACGAGTTGGATAACGAAGCATAAAGAGAAGTTCAGACTCCCGAATTTACATACATTATCCTAGTATCATAAGTTAGAGTATTCTACCTTATGGGGACTTTATATTCGATTTAGTATTGTCTTATTCAAGTCAAGAGAGAAGAAGGTCTATATATAGTATTACAGTATTTTCACCACCATCGATCTATAATCGGAGGGCAGGCCCCTATTGGGCAACCTCTGATCAGTGGTAAGTTATATACCGAGCCTACTATTGTTGAGCACCTATGAGTGATCCCAGTTGGTCGAGACACAGAGCCTATTATGGACAAGCGCCTATGAGCGAGCCTAATACGGCAAAGCAGTTATATATATACCGAGCCTTATAAGGATGGGCAGCTATTTTACTTACTATATTTAGAGAATTGAGTCAGTGTCAGCAGGTAAGCAAATCTTAGATTATCTTTCACTCCTAGTTGCACTCAGTTATTATATTATCAGTTCACTTTTAGCTTTAGTATATTTCCTTACATACTCGGTACATTATTTCGTACTGACGTCCCTTTTTCTGGGGACGCTGCATTTCATACGTGCAAGTTCAAACACACAGACGGGTAGACATCCTCATTTGGTGTTGCTTGAGTTCAGCTTGATCGGTAAGCTCCATGCCCTTTGGAGTTCCCGGGTCTAGAGCTTTACGTACATTATGTATATATATATATATATATATATATATATGTACATATGTTATGAGTAGGTCAGGGTCCTGTTCCGATCACTGTACATCCATCAGTAGAGGCTTGTAGACATATCCTGTCAGTTAGTGCAGTATGTTGGTCTTGTAGACCTAGTATGTATATTTTGTTGGTTTGACAGCTGTAGTAGATATGATGGATTTGTCGGACCAACTTTATCTTGATATTTTGATAGCATTAGTTTCCGCTCAGTATTATATCTTGCTTCACAAATTGCCTTGCAATGTGGCCCATGGCCTAAGTATGACATTATATGTTTAGAGTTCCTTAGTTGCAAGTTGGTATGAAAGGATAAGTGAGGCACCAGGTGCTGGTCTCGCCTCCCCTGGTTCGGGGCGTGACATGATGCTGGTGTATTGAACCTGCAGATATAGAGGGTGCAGGTGCACGAGCATGGGGTTCGCAAATGCGAAAATGAGTCTGGTTGGGAAGTGGCTGCTTCTGCGAAGTTGGTTTAGTTCTGGTAAGGAGGTCCGCATATACGGACATCGCATTTGTGAATTGTTTCTGCACCTGCGAGGATTGGAATTCAAGAGGAGGTCGTAGATGCATAGATCTGAACACCACCCGCGGGCTCGTAGATGCAAATCCCTAACAAGCTCTTATCTTTCAAGGGTTTATCTCATTTCTTATTATTTGGAGTTTTGGGGCTCGACTTGAGGATATTTTTGGAAGGATTTTGACCATACTTTGGAGGGTAAAAGTGATTTCTACTTGATTTTGATATTAGATATTGTTTCCCCATGGATTTGTACACTTTAGACATGTAATTGAAAGAGAAAATTTGGAGGTTTTGGGCTACATTTTGGAATGTGAATAACTACAATATGAACCCTGATTTTGATTCAGTTGTGGATAAAACTTGTATATTTGGATTCGTATTCAAATGGGTTTGTGAGTTTGGTCGGGTTCAGGGAAGCTACCCCTAGTTGACTTTTTGGTTGACATTGTATAATTGATTAAAGATCGAGCCTTTATGCTCCATAATTATTTCCTTTAGCATTATTTGACATCGTGGTATTTTGTTTTTCTAGAATCGAGACGTCCGAAGGTCGATTTACGAGGGAAGGCATTTTGGATTATTGACTTGGCTCGTTTGAGGTAAGTATTTTTCCTAGCTTTGGTTGAGTGACTAGTTACTTGAATTGTTTATGTTGGCTATGTTCTAGGTGTGGCATACATGCGAGGGGTCGATCCCATGTGCGTCCACCGGGTTCATCCATGTCTGGGGTAGTCTTTAGGCTATCGTATTACTTGTTTTGGATATTGTTGTTCTTGCTATCATGCTTATTATTTTTGTGTGACTATGTAACATCGTGAATTATGCTCGAGGTAATATGTAGGTTTGCATTCCTGTTTGAACATGATACTTGTTATGGTGTGCAACCGCTCTATTTGAGCTATAGTGGTACACTTTGCACATGCATACACCGTGGCATGCTTTTTATCAGTCCAAAAGTATTTGATTTGGTATCCATTGACTGTATACATGTATTATTGTGTATTTTTTCTGTGTTATGGACTGGTTTGACAACATGTGAGCATTTCGTGTGGGTTAAGTTAATTAGGCACGCGAGTTATCCTTGCAGTTTTTATGATTATGCAACGTAGTTATCTGTGCAATGTGTGAAAAAGGATCCTCCCCCTAGAGATATCCTCTCATGTTTCTCTTTGATGATGTATACACAGTTATGGGAAATTGATCAACGTTGGGTTTGTGTATATTCTATATATGCAAACTTCTTGGATGTAAACATGATTTTTATTGCATATCTCAGCTATGTGTACATGCCGTTGTAAGAATATCTTCTGTGTTGCTTACATTGATGAATTGATACAAGGTACATATCTTCTCTATATGTGTCTCTATGTGATTTAACTTGTCTAAAATATGCATATCTTCTCTCTATGTTGAACCGTCATTTTGTCTGATGTTAGTGCACATCTTGTCTATGTGCACTGATGACCTTATCTTCATTTCATGTGTATATTATGATATTGTTACTACGTATATGTATGTATTTAGGAACCATACAGATTTTACCCCGGGAGTACCATTGGTCATTCTTGCTATTAACGCTTTGAGTTTAATTATGATACTTATTGAGTACACAGGGTCAACTGTACTCATACTACACTCTACACGTAATTGTGCAGATTTTGGAGTTGGACCAGCTGAGCGTTGAGTGATGGATTATTGTTGAGCTACTAAGATACGAGGTAGAGATGCATCACGTTCACAGTCCCTAGCATCTCCTTCTATTTTCATTATTGTTTTTACTTCAAATAGTGTAGTGTATTATCAGTCATGTATTCATGTATTAGATCTTATGATTCAGTACTACAATTTATGGGGGATTTATTTATTTTTGAAATCTTTATCTATGGCTATTTGATTTTCATGCTTATTTACTTAGGAATTGTTATTCTACTTCGTTATTCCTTTAGGTTTGACTTGTCTAGCAAATGGATTATGCATCATCATGACCGGTGGTGATTTGGGATCGTGACACGTGTGTTCCAACTAGCATCACGAGTGGAGAAATAATGAATATGGTAGGGACAATCTTAGAGATACACAAAATATCTTTCAACGAGGAAGAGCTACCACCTGAGGGCTTGGGTCAGAAGAATGCACTCCATATCACTGTTCAATATTAAAATAAATTCATAACAATAGTACTAATTAATGGAGGTTTGAGTCTGAACATATGTCCCCTCATTACTCTAAGAAGGTTGGGGATATGATATTTGGTGATCAGAGAAGGAAGCGTGAGTGTGAATAATTTCTATGGCTCTCAAAGAGACACCATTGGAGAGATTCATATAAAACTACAAGTTGGCCCAGTTTTCTTCGATGTGGAGTTTCAAGTAATTGACATTTTGCCCCCTACAATTTGCTTTAGGGAAGGCAATGGATCCACATGGTCGGTGTTGTTCCTTCCATCCTGCACCATGACATCAAGTTTGAGTGGGATCACCAATAATTAGTTGTTCACATAGAGGGTAATAGCTATCCATATACACTAATTAACCCATTAATATGATCGAAAGTGGAAAAAAGATAGGCGGAGAGATATTCCACATCATGGAGTTGGTAGGGAATATAGAGGAATATAGATGGCGGAGAGACAAGGTCATAAGCATGATGTTTTGAATGGGGGTATCAGGAAGGCAAGGGCCTTGGCCCCAGACTGGAAGGAATAGCGAGCCTATAAAATCATGGTTTCATGCAACAACATTTGGCCTAGGCTATGCTTACACATTTGAAGAATATTTGGCTTGATCACCTCCTTGGATTGGGTTTTACTATCCCTTACCAAATCCGATACAACCGTTATATTAGACATTTTGCAGAGTTGAGTTAATCAGTAGGACAAAAATGATGAGGATGATTTCTTGGAAGGGCTGAAGAACTTGTTCATGTCGTAAGCTGAGAATGAAGAAGACTACAAGGTGGTTCTGAAAAATGAAGCTAAAGAAGAATCTATCCAGAATATGGGAGTTGGAACCATTCTTGGAAATTGAGTTGCTACTCAAAAGACAACAATACATAGAGTAAGTGATTCAGAATATTTAGAATAGGACACGCCGCATGCGGAGATTGTCAGAGAATTACAGAATTTTGAAAAAATCCCAAATCAAATGTAGAGAATATTGAGATAGTTAATTTAGGCGACTGAGAAATGGTTAAGGAAACCTATATTAGTGTTTATTTATCATAAACCGACATAGAAGACTACTTAGATTTCTTGAAAAAATGTACATACATCTTCGCTTGGTCCTATGACGATATGATAAGGTCAAGTACATCCATAGTATCCCACATGTTACTCATTGATCTATCATGCCACCCCCCCGTGAAACAGAAACTTAGGAAAGTTGAGCCAGACTTGAGCTTGAAAATAATAGAAGAAGTTACCAAACAGATCGAGGCCAAGGTTCTACGAGTGGTTAAGTATCCTACTTGGATAGCCAATATTGTGCCAGTTCCCATGAAAGATAGAAAAGTTTGAGTTTGTATCGACTATAGGAATATTAAATGAGCCAACCCTAAAGATGATTTCACACTTTCAAACATACATATCCTGATTGACAATTGTGAAAAGCACGAACTACAATAATTTGTGAATTTTTTTTCTATTACCACCAGATTCAGATGGATAGAGAAGACGCCAAAACCTGCTTTTATCACACCGTGGGGAGTATATTATTACAAAGCCATGCTATTTTGGTTTGGAGAATATCGAGGCTGCATATTTGAGGGAGATGATCAGTATCGTTCATGATATGATACCCAAAGACATTGAAGTCTATGTGGACAATGTAATCATCAAGTCCAAGAAGAGTTCAAACCATTTGTCAAATCTGAGAAAGTGTTCCGCTCGTCTGCGAAGAAATAACTTGAAATTGAACCAGCAAAGTGCATAATTGGTATCCCTGCTGAAAAACTATTACGTTTCATTATCAGTCGCTGAGGAATCGAGTTTGATCCATCAAAGATCAAATATATCCAAGATTTTCCATCGTCAGAGACTAAGAAGGATGTGTTGAGCTTTCTAGGTCGTCTCAACTACAACAACTATTTTATAGCATAGTCGATAGTGATTTGTGAGCTAATCTTTAGACAATATAGAAAATATGCAGCAATACAATGGACCGAGGAATGTCCAATGACTTTTTAAAAGATTAAGGAATACTTCTAAGCCCCCTACTTATCGGTGCTAGATAATACATTTGGATTTGCCCTGGGGTAACATGACCAGACTAGGAAAAAAAAGCAAGCAATATACTTGTAAATTTCACACCATATGAGGCCCTTTATTCTATGCTTGAACGCACATGTTGTTCCTTGACATGGGTAACACATAAATTGATGTATTATCTCTACGCATGCACTACTTACCTGATCTCAAGGATGGACCCTATGAAATACATATTCTAGAAACCTAGCCTACCGGAAAGCTGGAAAAGTGGCATTTACTATCGAGTGAATTTGACATTACTATGTCACTCAAAAAGTGGTTAAGGGGACAGCATTGACGAATTACTTAGTAGAGAACCTGTAAATGAAGAATATGAAACTCTAAGAACCTACTTTCATAAAGAGGAGGTATTATTTGTGTGAGAGGACATTTTAGAGGCATTTAATGGTTAGAGGATGTTCTTAGATGGGCTACAAGTTTCAAAGGAGTATGCATTGGATCAGTATTTATATAAAAAATTGGACAACACTATCTCGTTTCGATCAAACTCAATTTTTTGTGCACTAATAACGAGGTAGAGTAGGAGGACAGTATTTTGGGATTCATATTGGAAATTGATAAGAACATCCAAGAGATAGTAGCGATTAGATACTCAAACTTGTTTATCCGTCAAGTGCGAGGTGAATAGGCTACTAAGAATACCAAAATCTTGCTGTATTTACACTATGGGCAAAAGCTGCGCAAGAATTTCGTCAATATAGAATTCAAGTATGTCCCACGGATTTAGAAGTTTTCTCAGATGCTTTGGCGATATTATCTTTGATGATTCAGCATCATGACAAGACTACATTGATCCTATTCCTATAAAGGTGTACAAGCAATCTGCTTATTTTTTTCATGTTGAAGAAGAATTTGATGGAAATATTTGATTCTACGATATCGAAGGTTACTTAGAGAAGGGAAACTATCCAGTGAATTCCATGCACACTTAGAAACACACACTACAGAGGTTAGCCAATCACTTCTTCTTGACTGAGGAATCTTGTATGTGAGGACTCCAAGCTTGGGGTTATTAAGATGTGTTGTCTCTATGGAAGCATCTAAACTGATTGAAGAAATACATGTTGGAGCGTCCAGAACTCACAAGAATGGATTCACCTTGGAAATAAAGATATTAAAATCTTGCTACTTATGCATGATTATAGAACTGGCCGCATCAGTTACATACATAAGTGTCATATATGTCAGATTCATACGGACATGATATAAATTCCTCCAAACAAACTTAATGAGACGAGTTCGCCTTGACCATTTGCTGCTTGGGGCATGGATGTCATTGGCCCTATCAAGCTTGTTGTATCCGATGGACATAAGTTTATTCTTGTAGCACATTTTGTCTAAGATCATCTTGTATGTCGGTTTGAGGTCCTTGATGTGATAATCACGGATAATGCTGCCAACCCCAATAGTGCTTTAATGTAAGCCATGTGCGAAAAGTTCAATATCAACCACCGTAACTCTACTACTTATAGGCCTTAGATAAATTGAGCAGTAGCAGCCGCCAATAAGAAAATCAAGAAGATACGGTGCAAAATGATAGACAATCACAAGTTATGGCATGAAAATCTACCTCTTGCATTGCTTGGTTATCGCACCACAGTCCGAACCTCTATTGGGGGAAACACCCTTGTAATACCTCGTATGTTTGGACTAGGAATTAAACCTTCTCAGATGAGTAGATTTACTCGAACTCTTATCTTTGGACTAGGAATTGAACCTTCCGAAGTGGGCATATTTAGCCAAACTCTCAAGAATAATCAAGAGCTTAGGAATAAAAAGAAAAAGTCCCAAAATGATTCAAGACTTTAAAGTGAAACGACAGTTGAAAATACTAATGTGCATGTTCAAGGAGGCTACATACTAGTAGTATATAATATGGTCATAATAATAAGTTAAGGAGGTGTTTTGAAAGTTAACTAAGATAGAAGGATAACCCTAGCACAACGTCAAGTTAGAAGTTACATTATGGACTAATATTTCAAATGATCTCTCACAGGGTTCAAATTCAAATAAGGATATATACCTATGTATGACGAGTGACGTGATGAATTACCTATCCAATTAAAGATATTTGGGTCTAGTTTCCAATACAATAAACCTTTTTTCAATCCAACCTTGGTGCTGAATGTTATGTGCATTTTACTATATACTGATGCATTGCCTTGTGAATATGGGACACGTGGAACCTCCTAGGTTAAGTCGGCCAAATTTGATGTTTTCAGATGATGAATCTTCAGAATTTACTCTTAGTCGTCGTAAATATTTTTGGGGGCTGAATCTTTCCATTGTCTCCTCTTCTCTCACCCTCCAAGATCAAGGTAAGTGTTTCATAACTTCTCTAGCTCAATTCATCATCAAGGACATGAATCTCACCTCAATCCATCTTGGATTTTAGAATCAAGGTCTTTCTCTTAGTAATTCAAGTGAAGTGGGTTTGAATTTTCACCAATTGAGTTATGGATTCTCCTCTACCTCCATAAATGAGTTCATATAAATATTATAGGTATGTCTTCGATAAGGACTCACGGGATGATGATCAGAAGCCGTGAGTCCAAGTTTTGTTAGTTGTATAAGGTTGATTGAGGGCTATTTTATATGATTTTAAGCTCAGGAGTATTGTCAGACCTTATGAGCGGGTCGTGTGATGTTTTAGTATGGAGGAAAGGAGGGTGTGGAGAAACACCATTGATTAAAGGGTCTTGTAAGTTGGATTCTCGTTAAACGTATGATAAATTTCTTATGTAACCCATGCTTGTTGTTGAGATGTTAATACTGGTTTTTTATTAACCATTCTTTTTGATTAACAATTTAGTAGAATGGTTCATTCTTCATACTCATTTTAGGCTAGATATCGAGGTATGTAAGGCTAAATCCTTTTTTCCCGCTAAGGCATGACCTCCCAATTACTTGTTCTCTATTATATGAGTACATCAGGTCTTAGATAATAAAAGTACTTGAGTAACTATGTCTTTTTCTTTTTCAGTATACACTCTCTCACATGTTATTATTCCTACTGTGTCAAGCTTTCATTTGTGATCCTATATGATCCATAGTCTTATATTTGAAATATGAATGTCACATGTGCTAAAGAATCACTTTCCCAAAACGTGTCTATCATATTAAATCATGTATAATGACTTCCACAAGCTAATGAAATGGTATCCCAATAATTTTAAGCAGGAGCTGCACTATAATGCCTCAGCTCTGGGAACATGAAGAAACTGAGTGCCCCTCTCATATGATACTTTATACAACTGAACCCGTGCATAGCATGAGGCCCTTGCGACATAATCAATTCATATGATCCTGTGCACGAGGCCCTAACGGCTTAAACACTTATTCATGTGTTATATGCCAATGTGTCTCACTTGCTAATATGTAATATCACTCTCAAAGACTTAAGAATATGTGTAATTTATAAATATCCAAATGCTCTAAAGTAACATGATCCCAAGTACTTAATTGAAAAGTCCAAAAGACGTATATGACATAAGAACAGTAGGACTTGACATGTGTTTCTATAGGTCATTTTCTAGCCCCCCTAGTATAATTAGTTGATTATGATTTATTTCTCTCTCTTATGAACTTCAGTACTTTCATATGTTATTTTGGTTGTTGTGCATACAAGTACAATTCTATCTATGCTCGCGTCCCTTTTGTCGGGGTGCTACATTCAGTGCAGGTTTAAACGCACATGTTTGCAGACCTCCTTGGTAGGCATTTGCTAGTGTTTAGATATTGAATGGTGAATTCCATTTCTATCCGGGGCCGATTTGAGTCTAGTAGTCCCTTTGATGTATATAAACACACTATGGCTACGTCGGGGCCTTGTCTCGATATTATGACAATTGTAGTCCTTCATAGACATTTATTGAAAATCTCACTTGTATACACATGCATTCCAGTCACATGTTTTCAGTTAATATGTATGTCAATTTCATATTCTATTTGTTCCCAAATCATGTTATATATCTTGACCCGATTTTATAGAATTTGTATGATTCACATAGAGCTGGTCTGTGCAGTAAAGTTAGGCACTGAGTGTCGGTGTGTCTCACCGAGGCTTGGGACGTGACAAACTTTGTATCTGAATAGGTTTGTTTCCCAGGGTGTCTATGAAGATATGTCTAGTGGAGTCTTACTTATAGGTGTGTTGTGCGCCACACTTATAATTGGGAGGCTACAGGGCATTTAAGAAATTCTACCTTTCTTTCATACTCTAGATCATGCAATATAGTTGAGTCTTAGGAACTTGATTCTAACTCGTACCTTGTTATATGTTCTACATATTATGCCTACAAAAAGAAATATGAAATCCAGCCAAAGGGCTAGTACGGTTCAAGAAGAAGATATTAGTGGGTTGCAACCTATTGATGTGGGTGAGACTAAGGCTTGAGATGGCCCACCGAGTCAGGCACCCCCAGTCCCACAACCACCATGGACTGAAGAGCCTAGAGAAGTTCCTTTACCTTATGTTCCACCACCTGGTTCTACCGATTTGAATATAAAAAATGTCATTCAGCTGCTTACTTAGTTTGTAGCTGCTCAGTCACAACGGTAGACTAAAGCATCTCTGAGTGTTGGTCTGTCAGAATGGTTAGTTGCTTCAATAGATTGGGATTTTATTCACATGAGTCCTCCAAAATTTATAGGATCCTATCCGGATGAAGACTCACTAAATATTATTGATGAAATTCATAGGACACTTGGAGTCATGCATTCTTCCGTGATGGAGGCTACTGAATTGGCTTGCTAGTAATTGAAATATATTCTGGTCACTTGGTATGAGACATGGGAAGATTTCAAAGGGCCTAATGCACCTCTAATAGTGTGGAAAGAGTTTACTGAGGATATCTTAGATAATTTTCTGTTGTAGAGAACAGGGAGGATAGGTCGATGAGTTTGCAGTTCTCAAACAAAATGTTATGAGCTTCAGGGAATATGACCTTAAATTAACTTAGTTGGCTAGGTATGTGTCGTAGTTAGTCACTACTATGCGAGCAAGAGTTCGCCTGTTTGTACTCGACCTTGAGTTCCAATCAATCAGTGAGTGTTCTACTACGACATTAAATAAAGATATAGATTATCTCCAGGATGATAGCCTTTGTGCAGCAGACAGATACGCGGAAGTAGAAGGCTAGAGTTGTGTGAGAGAGAGAGAGAGAGAACAGATTAAGAGAGCCAGATCAACTGGAAATTATGGGGGAACTTAGAGAAGTAATAGGGGTACTTCGGGAGGAGATCAACAAGGTTTGCATTATCGGCAACACACTCTATAGCTAGTACACTACCTCAGTTCTTGACGCCCAAGTATTATCAGGGTGCCTAGTTAGGACTAAGTCAGATTTTGAGGGCATTAGGCCTACAAGCCCAAAGGTGTAGGAGTCACTTGAGACCACCTCGACATCGTTGTGGTCAATATGGAAGGGCGCACTCAGGGGTGTGATTCCAGGGATCATTTTTATGTTATTGGTGTGGCGTTACTATTCATATGATACAAGATTGTCTAGAGCTCAAGCAAGGACATAGAGGTACTACAGATCAACCCATAGGGTCTGCAGAAACATCGCTAGTAGCGCCTTCTCCATCCCGAGGTCCTCATGCACTAGCAAGCGAAGGTGCTGGTAGGGGTGGAGTGTCTAGTTCTGTGTATGGTCAAAATTGCATATATGCTCTAAAGGTCCAACAACATTCAGAGTCGTCAACCGATATGGTTATAGGTTTATTATAAGTTTCCTCTCATTATGTATATGCACTAATAGATCTAGGGTCTACCTTGTCGTATGTTACTCTGGGAAATATGGGCTAGAGCCAAAACAATTAGCTAAGACATTTTTTGTATCTGCTATGGTTGGTGAGTCATTTATAGCCAGATGGATTTATCAGGATTGTATTGTTGCATTCTATCATCGTGACATGACAACAAACCTGATTGAGTTAGAAACTGTTGATTTTGATGTCATTATGGGTATGGATTGGCTATCATCTTTATATGTTATGCTCGATTGTCGGGGCAAGATCATGAGGTTTTATTTTTTGGGCAAACTAGTTCTAAAAGGGAATGGTGATGATGTGAGACCTAAAGGTAGGTTTATTTCCTATTGCAAAATGAGGAAGTTGATTTCTACAGGTGTTTATATCACCTAGTTCGGGTAGAGGACATTGATGATGATGAAAAGGCACCGACTCTTCAATCTGTGCCAATGGTGAATGAATATCCAGAAGTTTGAGGAAATTCCTGGTATCCCTCCAGAAATAGAGATTGATTTCAGTATCGATGTGCTTCCAATCCTATCCAATATCTATTCCTCCTTACTTAGTGGCCCTAATGAGACTAAAAGCATTGAAAGAGTAGTTGGAAGATGTGTTTGACAATGTTTTCATCAGGCACAACATCTTACCTTGGGGTGCACCAATTCTATTTGTTTGAAATAAAGATGGTTCTCTGAGGATGTGCATAGATTACAACCAGCTGAACAAGGTCACTATAGAGAACGAGTATTTTCTCCCCATAATTGATGATCTATTTGATTAGTTATAGGGTTCAAAGTGTTTCTCCAATATTGACTTGAGATCCGGTTACCACCGTGTGAAAGTTGGGGAGAAGGATATCCAAAGACAACTTTCAGAATATGATATGGTCATTATGAATTTCTTGTTATGTCCTTTAGCTTGACTAATGCCAGCAATTTTCATGGACCTTATGAATAAAGTCTTCAAGCCTTCCCTTGATATATTCGTCATTATGTTTATTGATGACATCCTGATTTATTTACGGAGTGAGGAAGAACATGCGGGTCAACTCAGGGTTGTTCTACAGGCACCGCGAGATTCAAGTAATATATGCCAAGTTCTCTAAGTGGGAATTCTGGTTGGACTCTATAGCATTTCTTGGCCATGTGGTGTCCATTGAGGGTATTAGAGTTGATTTCTAGAATATCGAGGCCGTGAGGAGTTGGCCTAGACCTACGTCACCTATTGAGGTTTGGAATTTCTTGTAGCTGGCAGGTTATTATTGGAAATTTGTAGAGGGTTATTCCTTTATTTCTGCTTTATTGACATAGTTAATTCAGAAGGAGACCAAGTTCCAGTGTTCAGACGCATGTGAAAAGAGTTTCTAGGAGTTGAAAGACTGATTGACATCGGCACCAATCTTGGCCTTTACTGAAGATACAAAGGGGTTTTCTATTTATTATGATGCTTCATGTGTTGATTTTGGTTATGTTTTGATGCAACATGGTAAGGTAATGCCGTACACTTTGAGGTAGCTCAAGAAACACTAGAAGAACTACCCAACACATGACATAGAAATGGCGGCAGTGGTGTTCGCATTAAAGATAGGTCATTATTATTTTAATGGAGTTCATGTTATAATCACTGACCACAAGAGCCTTTAGTATTTCTTCAAGAAGAGAGAGTTGAACCTAAGGCAAAGAAGATGGCTTGAATTGCTTAAAGATTGTGATGTTGATATTCTGTATCATCCTAGTAGAGTTAATGTTACATCCCACACCCTCAGTCGACGATCCATGGCTAGTTTGGCACTCTTAAAATTAGAAAAGAGAGAAATGGCCAAAGATCATCATAGATTAGTGATCTTGGGAGTACTACTCTTGGAGTCATATGATGGGGGTGTAGTCATCTAGAATAGGATAGAGTAGTCCTTAGAAGAAAAAGTGAAAGAAAAACAACATGATGATCCTATATTTCTTCAGCTCAAAGAAAGGATCCAGTGGCACAAAACCAGAACTTTTGAGCTAGGTGAGATTGTATCTTGAGGTATAAGGGATAGATTCTGTGTTCCAAATGTTGAAAGACTTCGAGAAAGTATTATGACAGAAACACATGGTCCACGATACCCTATTCATCCTGGTTTGACAAAGATATATCACAACCTTAGAGAGGTCTATTGGTGGAATGGTTAGAAAAAACATACGGCAAATTATGTATAATGCCCAAATTTCCAACATGTCAAAGCTGAGCACCAGAGGCGCGAATGGTTAGCACAAAACATAGAGATTCCAGTGTGAAAATAGGAGATGATTAATATGGACTTTGTGAAGGGATTGCCTCGCTCATTTTCTAAGTATTATTTGATTTGGGTGATTATTATAGACTGACTCACAAAGTCAGCTCGCTTCTTGCGGGTGAGATTACGAACCCAATAAAGGATTATGCTAAGTTATATATAAAAACGATAGTCAATTTCATGGCACTCTAATTTTTATCATATCTGACATAAGCCTCAATTCAAAAAAACTTCTAGAGGTTGTTTTAGAAAGTTTTGGGTACTCAGGTTAATCTCAACACAAACTTTCACCCACAGACAGATGTCCAGGCAGAATGCACTATTTAGATGCTCGAGGATATGCAGAGAGCATGCACCTTTGATAGAAAGAGGAATTGGGATGATCACTTGCCCTTTATTAAATGTGCATTTAAGAATAACTATCATTCTAGCATCAGAATGGCCTCATTTGAGGCATTGTATAAGGATGTATATATCTCCAAGTGGATGATTTGTATCGAATCTTACAGAAAATTAGCCAAGTGGCCATGAATTATAGTTTTCACCAGAGTTAGTATCAGTTTATTCAGTGTTCCACGTATCTGTGTTGGGGAAATCTGTGGCAGATCCTTCCATTATTGTTCCTACTGAAGATATATGATCTATAGTCTTTCATTTGAGATATCCATGTCACATGTGCTAAATGATTCACTTGCCCAAAGCATGTCAATCATATTAAGTCATGGATTATGCCTTACTTAAACTAATGAAATGATATCCCAATAATGTTAATCATTTTCTCATGTTCTACTTGATATAACTGATCTTGTGCGTAAGACAAAGCCTTTGCGGCATAATAAGTTTATGCGATCCGGTCCACGAGACCCTAGCGGCTTAATCAGTTTCTCATGTGTTATATTTCATTGTGGATCACTTTCTCAAATGTAATATTACTCACCAAGATATATGAATATGTGTAACTTAAAAGGATCCAAATTTTCTAAAGTAACATGAACACGCACTGGCCAATTTTGGTTCGTCCACAAAAATAAAGGAATCCGATTACGATACGATCGTATAGCTAATGCATTAGGTATTAGATGTGGACAGTTATTATAAAGTAAATATGACCAATTTAGCCTGGGACTGGAGAAATGAAATCATCGACTATCTTGAGCACGACAAATTGCTCGAAGGTCCAAAGGTATCTCGGGCATTCCACACCAAAGCAGCTCGTTACAGCTTCTAGGGACACCAGTTGTATATAAAGTCTTTCCAAGGCCTATTGGCCCGATGTTTAGGAGCCTTTGAGGCTAATTATGTCATGAAACATGTTCACGAAGGAATCTGTGGAAATCACTCGGGTGCGGACTCGTTAGTGTTAAAGTTAGTTAGGGCAGGATACTACTGGCCCCGGATGGAAGAAGACACTAAGGAATTTGTTCAGAAATACGACAAGTGTCAATTTCATACGCCATTAGTATATCAACCAACAGAACTATTGCATTCGATATTGTCACCTTGGCCATTCATGAAATGGGGGATTGATATAGTCGGTCTGTTGCCGTCGGCTCCCGGTAACTTAAGATTTCTTTTGATTTTTATTGATTACTTCTCTAAGTGGGTTAAAGAATGTCCTTACCAGAAAATCGGCAGGCGTTGTGCTGGTTTCTACGGAAGAACATAATTTGCATATTCGGAATACCAAACGAAATAGACTGCAACAACGGGCCACAAATTATAGGCACAAAGGTCACAAAATTCCTTGAAGACTTGAAAGTCAAAAGAATCACATCTTCGCCATACCAACCGAATTCAAATGGCCAAGCAGAATCGACAAATAAGGTGATTACCACAAAAAGATATTGGAAGCAGCCAAAGGAAAGTAGCCGGAAGATTTACCAAGAGTACTATGGGCATACTGAACGACGGCAAAGTCAAGCACCTGAGGCACACCTTTCTCTCTCGTATATGGAGCATAAGCCCCTATACTCGTGGAAGTGGGAGAACCTACCATGAGATACTTCCGGGCGGACAAAGAAGCAAACAACGAAGCATTGATAGTTAAATTGGAGTTGTTCGACGAACACATGAACTTGGCACATATTAGGATGGTGGACCTGACATAAAGAATGGAAAAATACTATAATTGAAGAGCCAATCTCTGTTATTTTAAAGTGGGAGACTAGGTTTGAATAAAAGTTACTCAAAAAACCTGAGAGCTCAATGCAGAGAAGCTGGGTCCACGTGGGAAGGCCCCTACCGGGTTTCCGCTGTCACAAAAAAAAGATCATATGAACTCGAAAATCAAGATAGAGTAAAATTGCCAAGCAATTGGAATGTGGCACACCTCAAAAGGTACTACTCTTTATGGTCACAGCATATACTGAGAGTATGTGCTGCACTCTTTTTCCCTTCATCTAGTTTTTATCCGAATTAGGTTTTCTGGAAAGGTTTTTAACGGGGCAACAACATAGTCATACTACTAAAGAAAGACCATCAGCAAAATAAGACATTTAAATGACAACGCATGGAAACAACAAAACACTACGGGATGGTTAGATAGTCTTTGGCTCGATAGCAAAGTTCCTGAAGGGAAACAAAGCTTGCTATCAAACCAAAAGCTATCCGACCATTCACGAGTGCCCCTTCACTATAAGCCAATGGGGGGTGGTTAGATCAAATTTTTCTCGGTAGAAAAGTTCCTAAGGGGAAATTAAGCTTCTATCCGACCAAAGATTATCCAACAATTCACTGGTGGAATCAAAAGGAGCAAGACTTCCAGTGTTTCAATTCGCATTCTTCGCATTCGAAATTGGGGGAGGGGGTGAAATGATATGAGAATACGACAACCTACTTTCCATAGAAACCAGGACTATGAAATACAGAAACAAGAATGTATCACGGGATCGGGGACAGCGCGGCCAACCCCGTAGAGACAAGTTGTACAAATATCCACAAGTAAAGGCAATTTCTTTTCAGCAAAACGAATGCTCCGTGAGCTTGACCACTGAGGTATCCTCTATTTTCTTCTTCTTCGTAAGGATCTGTTTTAAGAATTTGGCATAAGTAGGCATCTGCGGGAGCACTTCTGTGAATGGTAAGTTTACATGAACATGTTTCAGCATATCCAGAAATCTCCCAAACTACTTGTCCAACTTTTCTCTACTTTGCTTTGGAGGGAAATATAGAGTAGGCATATGCTTGCTTCCTCAGGGTCCTCCCTCCTCGTGTTTTATTCCTTTTTTTTCTCAGCTTTCATCTGGAGTTTCTTCTTCTTATCAACATCACTCTTCAGCTACTTCCCACTTTCTTTTTCAAGTCTCACATTATTCTCTCATACAATAGAGTAGCTAGTTGCCCAACCTGTCTTTCTAGGTTTCAAAAACTCGTGCCCAGTTTTTTGATAGCTACTCTATGTTATCGTATAGCTAAGCTATGAGTTTCAAGCCTCTCATCATTTTTTAGAATGAAGGCCTTCATAAGATATTCTATGTCAGATTGAATGAGCTATTGAGGTTGATATTACTGCCTCTACTGATTTTGGATGACTGGAGCTCCTTGTACCTGGGTTTGGGGTTGTTTTATTTCCATGCATTCTCAGTACCCTAGGTAAACTCCATGAAAACCGAGGTTTCTATAACCTATTTCATTATAATTTTAACTTCCCAGAGAATTCACTTCCTCGGTTAAGGAGCATTGACACTCATGATTAAAGTGTCCTCTTCCCCATATATCACAAGCTGCTTGGGGCTCATTTTGTATCTTGGCTAAGGTCAAATTTCGTATTTCTTTAGCCATAGCATCAAGTTGTACATGCATAGATGTATTACCATCAACTTGGTGAACACTAGTTGATCTTCTTCTTTCAGTACTCTTAGAGGGCCACTGATTGGCATCTTCAGATAACTCATCAAGAATTTTAACTATCTCCTCTGAAGTCTTCTTCATCAAAAGGCCCCCAACTGCGTTGCTCAATTTTCTACGTGAGGCTGGATTCAATCCTTCCCAAAAGTGCTGGAGTTACGTCCAGAGTTCAATTCCGCTATGTTGACACTTTCTAACTATCTCCTTAAACCTCTCCCGTGCTTTTAAAACAGTTTCAGTCTCTTTCTGGCAGAAGTTTGGCTTTTTCTTCTAATCTTGCCCTTCTTAGCTTAGGTGAAATATTTATTAAGAAATTTCTGTTCATCTCCACCCAATTTCTAATCGATCTATAGAGCAAGTTCCGAAGCCACTCATTCGCATCATCTTTAAGTGAAAAGGGGGATGCTCTACTGAATCTTGTGACGCCCCATTGTATTGAAAAGGGTTCATAATCTCCTCGAGGTCTATCAGATGTGTGTTTGGATTTCGTTTGGATTTCGTTTGGCTTTCCTCTGAAGACACATCAATTTTGATGGGTTTGAAGCAACGTTTTATTCAACTAGAAATTGTTTCATGCAATTGGAAGTGGTCTAACACTAGATAATCCTTGATTGTAGACCAGTCTAGATAATCGTCAAGTGCTCTCCCAGGCGTGGGACCTATATTTTCGAACTGCTCTACAGCCAAGGGTTGATGTTGATTAATTTTGTTACCCCTTTCTTCTTCATAGACATTTTGTACATCTGTAATAGCTGATTCCTTAACATCCCGTGCAGTTTTTTCTCGTTGTTGGGCTGCCTCTATTTCAGCCAAATCTACATTATCATCAACGTTTCCGGCCATAGTTTCTTGGGTTGAGTATTGACCAACCTTTTCTAGCTTCTCGGTGAGATCTGTTTCTTTCCTCAGTTGTTGTAGTTTGTTTCTAACTCTGACTCGTATGGTAGCACTTCTTTAGTAGAAACTCAAGTCATGCACCAATCTTAACCTGTAACCTGCGCACATCCAAAGAACACCAACCGTACAAAGGGAAAAATAAAATAAAAATAAAAAATTTCCTGAATTAGCACTACAAACTATTCCAAACACTATTGACTTCCAATCCCCGAAAACGTCGCCAAAATTTGACGAGCGCAAAACACACACTTAAATTATGTTCGCTAATCAAATATAGTATAGTATAATATCGTATCCACAAGGATTGGATTTAAACAGTATTCTCGTAGTTTCTAGCTTGATTGCTATCCAAGATGATGAACAGTTGAGATTTATATGACTAATAACTAAAATTAACTAAGAATTAACGCTATTGGCTAGTGACTATCGAGAAAAAAAATAAGCAAATAAGGTTATCGGTGGGAGAATATAGGGTTTTTACAAGATATGTGCAAGATAATTATTCAGGATCTAACTCTAGATAATTCACTTCTAATCTTGAATTCACATAATTATTAGTTCAAACGTTCAGCAAAAACTCCTATTTCAATTAAGTCTTTACCTAACAAGATGAACCAATTTAAGTACGTGAAGATATGCAAAAATCCGTAGTGGATTGGTCTTTAGGAAAGCCTCTTTCGATTCTTCTCCTAACTAGGTTTAATCAACGATTAAACTAGCCTCTTTCAATTACTTAGAAGAATCTTTGAACTCAACCAACAATATAACGCAAAGATATCACAAGTTATGCCTCTCTCAATTACATGAACTAATGAATATATATGCAACAATTAAATCATCCAAAACGATTCAATACATAAAACTAGAGTAATAATCCATAAACAATCATCAATACACCAAATCCATTAAACCCTAAAGGGAACTAAAGTATAGGAAAGCATAAATTCGATCCAAACTCGCGTCTTGAGTGATGAAGGAATGATGAAATCCTTGTGCTTGTGTTCTTCAAACTTCTCCTTAGCTTCCTTAGGTCTAAAGTAGATCAAAAGTCCAGAAAATAATTTTTTCCATGTATTTATACCAAGTAGGGTCGGGCCCAGATGAAATCACCCTTTCCTAGCCGAAGTAGGATTTTCACCCTGTAAAAAATATACAGGTGCGCCGCATGGGGCAAGGCGCCATTCCAGGGCACTAATGGAGATTATTAGGGGCTTGCACAATTCTTAGGAAGCGGGATTTGGACTACTGCATCGCACCACGCGTTGCGGTAGTGTAAAATCCTTAGGGTACGACTCGAATCTTGATTTTTGATCTCCAGACTTGGTCCTCGACCCACAAACACGATCCCAGCTTAATCTCTTGGGCTTTTACTCAGACTTCAAAGCTCCAAATAGCTCGAATTTGTTCCACAACATCTAAATAACTCGGAATCACTCCTACAAGGCACAAAACACACAATAACTGCAAAACGTTACCAATTAAAGCTCAACACAAGTAAAGTGTAGTGAATTAGAGTGCATATAAGCGAATAAAATAGGTAATTATGTCCTACCATCACGTAAAAAAAAGGTAGTGTCGGATTTCTTCCAAAATAACATCATCTGCCCATTTGTTATACTTAGTCGATCATCACTGACAATGCCGCTAACCTCAATAGTGATCTCATGAGGGAAATCTGCAAGAAGTTCAGAATTTTCCACCGTAACTCCACACCCTACAGACCCAAAATGAATGGAACAGTCGAGGCAACCAACAATAATATCCAAATAATTCTACGAAAGATAGTGGAATATCACAGGCAATGGAACGAGAAGTTATCTTTCTCCTTACTAGGTAATCCGACCACCATGAGAACATCCACTGGGGCAACACCATTCATGCTAGTATATGGCACCGAAGCTGTGATACCCAGAGAGGTCGAGATACCATCCTTAAGAGTCATCCAAGTGGCCATGTTAGACGATTCAGAGTGGATACGGGGCAGATAGGAGCAACTCATGCTTATTGAAGAAAAGAGAATGGATGTAGTATGCCATGGTCAGCTATATCATAATAGGATGTGTAGTGCATTTAACAAAGGGGTGAAGCCTTGCTAGTCCACACCGGGGAAATTGGTTCTAAAGAAAATCTTCCCCCACCAGGAGAAGCCAAAGGAAAGTTCGCACTGAATTGGCGAGGTCCTTACGTGGTTCACCGAGTATTGTTGGGTGGAGCTCTAACTTTGGAAGAAATGGATGGAAGAGTCAATACAAAGCACATCAACTTATAAGAAATCAAGAGATACTATGTTCAAAGGCGATAGAGTTAAGTTTTACTATACCAGAACTTTGTTCAACATGACTTCCCACTGAGGGATACGTAGGCAACCCACATAGGTTTCGGTTTCTCTCCCTCTTTATTTTGTAATAGGAAATCCAAATATCATTTTGTAAGTTGCTCCAGAACTATGCCACGAATTGATTTCCCTAGGAAGGAATACATTGGCAATCCTCGTCGGATTCTGTCATCTTTTGTAATTGAACTATGTTCTGGCCTGATTCCATTTGGATACGTATGCAGTATGAGTCAGACTCGACCATTTCATTCTTAATCCCATCATTTTGCATTTATAGTAATCGAACTATGTCTTGACCTTAGTCCATTTGGATACGTAGGCTGCCTGAGTCAGGCTCAACCATATTTTTCATATTTTTATCATCATCCACGACTAACGTTCAAACCTAATTCCATTTTGGATATGTAGGAAACCTGAAAGGGTTCGAACATAACTGTAAGAAATCTTTTATAATGCATTAGTTTGAATTAGGACGTAGTAGTAACGTCCAGCAGCCGCATCGTCAGAAGCATTATGGAAAATCAACATCAACGGGGTAGAGTTTTCAAGAAGCAAAGCTCGTGTTCAGATAACTGTTCAAGGCATGTAATAATCCGATACGATGACATTTACCATACAACAAAGATTTTAAAAAAATGTTTTCTAAAATTTAGTAATATGCTCCACCTACTGAACTTCGTGGTGTAACCATATCAAGGGCTAGGGAAAAACCAATACTTTGGTCGACACAAACCACCCCCTCCCCTCCCCCCCCCCCCACTAAGAATTTTTCTTTGAGTATAGTGTCAATAGAATGCAAGGTAATATTGGGAACACACTGGGGAATATGATGGATCCACCATTCTCTCAGGATTATCACCCCTCTTCCTTTGTATAAATTTCTGGTATAATTGAAATTAATTCCTAAATCTTTTGTAGGTATTATTGATTAAGACCGCTGATGAAAAAAAGGCATAATGTAAATAGCAAGTCATCTGCTCAGCCAATCAGAGCATCTTGTACAAAACGAGCCGCCGAATTCACTAACTGAAGCGCTGTATATAGCAAATCATCTGCTCAAACAATCGGAGCACCTTGTACAAACCGAGCTGTCGGTTTCACCAATTGGAGCCCTGCATATAGCAAATCGCAAGCTCAATCGATCAGAGCATTCTATATGAATCAAACGTCGATTTTGTCGGTCGAAGCCTTATATATAGAAAACTATATACTCTGTCAACAGAACAATCCACATTGCCACTCCTCACATCGAAGGACAGAATAGACAGTCGCCAACCTCGTCACCGACATTCTTCCATCGATGGAAGCAACTTAGCTTCGCAATCAATATTATCTCTTGGGCATGCTTTTCTTTTCCTTTGTTATTATCTTGAATGTTTTGACGTTTTTCTCGTGCATCTTCAAGCATGATTTATGTTGTTACAAGTCAATCGCTCTCAAACAAAGATTACTTTATATTTATAGTGCAAAACTCTCCCAACAAGCGGAGACTTTTCAACGCAAAACTCTCCTAATAAGAGGATATGCATTCTACAACTACTCCCGACACGAGGAGACTCAATGCTCCAACAGCTGAAGAACGGTACACAATCGGGCTAACTAATCGAGTCAAATTCAAGTATACCATCATCCTGATACCAAATAACGGCTCGCCGACAACCAGGCATCATCATTCCTGCATCTTTTACATCACATCTTAACATATTCTGCATTGCAATATATGGGTATGTGTGTATCTAACTGTTTGCAGAAACAAACATCGCAATATGGAACTCTTTCTAAGAAGAAAACCAAACTACAATGCTATGAGGGACAACAAGCTTATTAGCGATCCAGGGATCCGAGCTCAAAATGATCAGCAGAACTCTAATTTTTAAAATCGTTAAAGTCAAGCCTCAAATGTAAATCTTTCATGAGTATCGAATCTTCCGACTCGCACAATCATCACAATACGATACTGGGGCAACTCCTGCGAACATCACTTCCTCAAATTCTTCACTCCGGAACTACATAAGGCCTAATACTCGCTAAGCCCGAGGTATGTAAGAAATTCAAAGCCAGAACTCGGCCCTAACTCACCAAAATTCTCCCGGAATCTCCCAGCCCATAATCTTCATGCTTTGGTTCAATTTCATCGCCCGAAAACTCTTTCATTGTCTCCAATCAAAGAGGTACAACTATTGACGGCCAATTTTGACCTTTCTCTTTCTAATTAATTTATTTTTACTTAAATATTCACAATGAATGTTTTGAAAGAATTTACTATCAATAGTACCTATTTTTACAAATTAACTGAGTATTATTTTAAAAATTAATAATTTTAGTAATGGTATTATGTATTTACAATTATAATTTTCAAGATCATTAGAATAACTTTAAAATACATCACATAGGCTTTATAATTGATTAATGAAATATTCCTTAATTCCTGATTAATTAGATTACTATATTAATAATTCTAAATTAGTTTTATAATAATGAAAAAAGTATTTTATAAATAATTAATTATAATAATTAGTAATATATTTGATATTTATAATTTTCCACATCTTATTGGGAATAAATAATTGTATTTAAATTAATTTCAAAAAGGGTTAAAAGGATAGAACTGCAATTCATAACCAAAACACAAATAACTATCATTTAAATGAATTTTTTCCCAAATCACCAAGCCCAGTCCGAAAATACTCAGTCCAATACCCACCCATCCCCCTCCACTTTAGCAATCCTTGCCATCACCATTAGACCAATCGAACTTCACCATGTCACCCATCTCTCACCCTCACAAAACAAACACAATAAATCTAGGTCATCCATTTCTTAGATCAACGACCCACGATTTGTAAACCTTATTTCCTCTTTAATTTTTGGCGCCCAGAGATTTAACTTCGACCATTGTATCACATAAATCTAACGTCCATCAAAATTTCTCATAAAAAGTTTTAAAACCAAAATACCAGGATCATTGATCTAAAGATCAACGGCCTAGATTAACTCCCTCATTCTTAATTCAGAGATGGCCAAACCCTTTCCCTCTAACCCTAAATGTAACGACCCGGTCGGTGATTTCGTGAGATTATCCTCGTTTCCCCCATTTCTGCTTTATCATATATTGCTTAGCCTGTTTATGTTGTGTTGGGTCGGATGGTTTGAGTTCGGAGTGGTGGTGGTGAGAATAGAGGTACTTAGCCTCTTGAAGTAGCCTAATAGTTGAAAAGTCAAACTAAGAGTTGTCTTATTGGTAAAAGACATCAGAATGCGGATTTTATGGCTCGAATAGCTTTGTTAGGTTATTTGGGACTTAGGAGTGTGTTCGGAATGAAGTTTCGATGACAGGTGTAGAATTAGGCTTGAATTGGTGAAAGTTAGTTTTTGGTGATTTCTGATTGGAAGTGGAAAATAGGCTATCGGGGTTGGAATGCAATTTCAGAAGTTGGAACAGGTTCGTAATGTCATTTTGGATATGTGTGTAAATTTTCAGGTCAATCGGATGGGTTTTCGCTGGTTTCGGCATCATTGGCGAGACATAGAAGTTTCAAAGTTCATAGGCTTGAATTTGATGTAATTTTGGTGTTTTTGTGTTGTTTCTGGTATTTCAAAGGCTCGACTATGTTTGAATGATGATATGGGGTGTCTTGGTATGTGTGGTTGGGGCCCCGAGGGGCTCGAGATTGATTTCAGATGGTTAGCGGGAGTGTGGAATTATGAAATTACAGCAAATAGCTGCTGGTGTTAAGAGGCTGGTGTGGCTGCACCTGCGGATGGGAAGCTGTAGGTGCGAAGGTCCATGTGCAGGTGCGAAAAGAGGCTAGGCAGGAGGAGTCCGCAGGTGCAAAGAATTTGCCGCACCTGTGAAGCCGCAGGTGCGGAAAAGGGACCGCATGTGCGAGAATTGGACTATTAGTGGGTTTCCACAGGTGCGCACCTGGGACCGCAGGTGCGAGGAAAGGTCCACATGTGCGGATTAAATCGGCAGAACAGTATAAAAGAATGCCTCCGTGAAATTTTGGTTATTCTTCAATTATTGCATACGGGTGGAGCTTATTTGAGAGAAGATTGAAGAAGGTCTTCGAGGGTCTTCAGGTGAGGTAAGTTCCCAGACTATATAACTCGTTTCTATGCTATTTTGATTCGGATTAGGCTTGTAATTTGAAGAATTAAAGTGGAAAAAGTTGGGAAAAATGGGGAGGAAGATTGTAAATTCTTTTGGTTATTCGAGTGGGCAATTATGGTTCGATTGTGGAGTTTTTGGTATGCATAGAATCATGGGAGGATGAGGATTCTAGTGATGTCAATTTCATTGAATTCCGAGACGTGGGACCGGGGCTCGGTTTTGGCCGAATTTGGAGAATTGTGTTAAAATTTATATCTTTCAATTGGGTTTTGTTCTGTTAGTGTATATTGATGATGCTAATCTGGTTTTGGTTAGATTCAAAACATTTGGGAGCCAATTCGAGGGGAAAGCGCATCGCGGAGTAGCTTTTGGGTTGTTTTGAGTTAAGTAACAATTGTAACTCTAAACCTGAGGGCATGACACCCCGTTATTGATATTGTGTTGATAAATAAGGTGACGCACACGCTACGTAGCGAGCGTGGGGGGGGGTGTGCACCGATAGGGATTGTGACTTGGTCCGTCCTATAGCGACTATTAAGCCGCGTATTCGATTCGAAACCTTATGTTATCCTTTCTTTCAGAAGCTTATACTTGTTTATGGGCTGTGAGCTATGTTTGGGGCCTTGTGCCGACCTGTTTAGACCCTCAGGGGAATTTTTCCATGTTTGGGTACTTTTACACTATTCTACCCCTATCCTGTTAGAACAATTGTGAACTCAGTCATGTTTCCTACTTGTTGTTATTTTCATTGTTATCGCGCTGCTTTGAAAACTCAGAAAAGTATTTTGGGCTGAGTCCCGTGATTCGAGATAATTTTCCCAAGTGGCTTGTGAGGGTGACTGAGTCAGGACGAGAGCCGAGTATGTGAGAATAGCTATGGGACGGGCTGCACGCCGCAACAATATATATGTTATATATTATATATGGGTTGGGTTGCATGCCACATCAATAGAGATTATATATATATATATATGGATCGGGCTGCATGCCGCAACAATATATGTTATATACGGGTCGGGCTGCACGCCGCATTAATATACATATTAGATCGGGCTGCACGCCGCAACAAATATAGTGCTTGGGCTGAAGGAGCCCCTCCAGGAGTCTATACACCCCCACTGAGCGCAGTCGACTATTATATGGACCGGGCTGCACGCCGAAACAATATATGTTATCTATATGATTCGAGTTGCACGCCGCAGCAGTATAAATATATATGTATGTATACATGTAGTGGAGCGGGCTGCCCACCGCAGAAGTTGCGTGTGTTCATGGTACTTACTGAGTACGAGTGTTAAGTGGGAGCATGATATAGTGATAGTGGAGTCAGGAGTGACTGAGAGGCTTGCCCGAGAGGCTTTACAGTGAGTGATATTGTGCCCGAGAGGCTTCATTGTGAGTGATATTTTTCCCAAGGGGCTTATATTTTATGAAAATGCTGTTTTCCACTCTTCTTTACACTTAGCCTCTGATAATAAATGTTTTCCTACGAGATTTTTAAATGGAAACTGGAGTTTTATGAAATATTTGGAATTGTAGATTTTTGACTTGATTTATTCATTTCCACTATTATTCATTATATGGATTTACCTGATTTAAATGCCCGTCACTACACTCAAGTTTTTAGTTACATTGATTTCTTACTGAGTTGGCGTACTCACGTTACTCCCTGCACCTCTGTGTTCAGATCCAGGTACCGGAACATCCCACTAGTTGATTTTTGGACGAGCTTGGAGTTGTTTGAGGATTGAGGTAGCTGCTCAGCGTCCCCAGCTCACCTCCTTTCCTTCCCTCAGATTATAGTTTCTTTTGGTCTTTTGTACCTCAGACTTTCGTGGTAGCAAGTCACTGTTGTACATTGTATTTTCAGTCTTAGATGCTCTTGACAGTTGACTCCAGGTTTTGGGGAAGTGTGTATTTTTTTTATCTCTTTCTGATATTTTCAAAATCTGCTAAATATTTTGGGGAATTATGGGATATATTGATAATATGAAGTGGTTGGCTAGACTAGTTTCATGATATGCACCATCACATACGGCTTAGGATTTGGGGTCGTGACAAGTTGGCATCAGAGCCAAGGTTACATAGGACTCAACGATCATGAGCAGGTTTAGTAGTGTCTTGCGGATCGATACGAAGACGTCTTTACTTATCTTCAAGAGGCTACAGAAACCTTAGAAACAATCTCATTTTTCTTGAATTTTGTCGTGCCATTTGATTGATTCTGGAAATCAAAACTTCCGTTGTTTCATTCTCTCACAGATAATGAGGACTCGCGCCACTGATCAGGGTGATCAGCCACCGGCTATACTAGCGAGGGGTCGAGGTCATGGTAAAGGTAGGGGCCAGCCCGTGCGGCACCCAGGGCAGTATCAGTTGATCCCCCTACTACTCAGGATCAGGTTCCCACTGCAGATGCTCCAGCGGGACAGGCTCAGGCACCGGCAGTGCCTATTGTTATTCTAGGTCTTTAGGAGACCCTGGCTCAAATCTTGACAATGTGTACCACCCTTGTTCAGGAAGTTGCCGCTACTTCTTAGGCCGGGGGAGGCAGTCAGACTCCTGTCGCCCGGACACTTGAGCAGGATACTCAGGGCCCGCAGACACCAGGGGCGGTTCCAGCCCAGCCGGTTGCTCCAGTTCAGGACTTCGTGGTCCCAGCTATGCCAGATGATGAACAGCGTAGGCTGGAGAGGTTTAGTATACTGCAGCCTCCGAGATTCAGTGGTGCTGAAGGCGAGGATGCCTAGGGTTTTCTAGATAAGTGCAAGAATATGTTGCGTACTGTTGGGATTTTGGAGACCAGTGGGGTCTCATTTGCTACTTTTCAGTTCTCTGGTGCTACTTTCACTTGGTGGGAGTCTTTTGGGAGGCGTAGGCCTGTTGGTTCGGCACCCCTTACCTGGCAGCAGTTCTCCACTATCTTCTTGGAGAAGTATGTACCCTAGTCTCACCGGGAGGAGCATCACAGGCATTTTGAGCAGCTGCATCAGGGGGAGCTATCAATGACACAGTACGCGATGCGGTTTTTGGAGTTGGCTCATCATGCCACTGAGTTGGTCCCTACTGATAGGGAGAGGATTACGAGGTTTATAGATGGCCTTACTTATCATCTCCATAGTTTCATGACCCGGGAGAGAGTGGTAGATGATACATTCGAGCAGGTTGTTGATATTGCTCGAGATATTGAGTTAGTTTATTGCTAGGAGCAGGTAGAGAGGGAGGCCAAGAGGCCTCGTGGATCGGGTGGTTCTATTGGTGCTCCTTCTAGGGGACAGTTTTCGCATGGTAGAGGCCGTTCATTCAGGCCTTCTTGGTCAGGCTGCCCAACCCATAGTGGTGCATCTTAGGGGCATGGTCCCCACAGTTTTCAGCCAAGCCATTCTTCATTTTGTGCCCTTCCAGCCCATAGTGCAGCTCGAGCACCATCAGCACAGGGTTCTTCTATGCATGGTTCTCCAAGTGGCCATTCTGGTGTTAGGGGTTCATTTCAGTCCCGGTCTCCACCTACAGGGAGCTGTTATGGGTGTGGAGAGTTCGGGCATATTAGGAGGCAGTGTCCTCATCTTCTTGGAGGTCCATCTCAACTGAGGAGCCAGTCTTCGACTTCAGCTCCAGTTTCTTCACCACCCACCCAGGAAGCCAGGGGTGGTATTCAGTCAGCTAGAGGCCGCCCTAGAGGGGGAGGTCGAACAGGCAGAGGTCAGGCCCGTATGTATGCCTTTCTAGCCAGGACAGATGATATGGACTCCGATGGAGTGATCGCAGGTATTGTCTCTGCCTATTGTCGAGATGCTTTGGCTTTATTTGACCCTGGTTCTACATATTCCTATGTTTGTTTATATTTTTCCCATTTTCTGGATATGCCCCGTGAGTCTTTAGTTACATCTGTTCATGTGTCGACTTCGGTGGGCGATACTGTTGTTGTGGACTATGTGTATCAGTCGTGTGTGATATCTATTGGGAGTCTAGAGACCCGAGTGGACCTACTGTTACTCAGCATGGTCGATTTTGATGTGATATTGGGCATGGATTGGTTATCTCCGTGTCATGCTGTTCTTGATTATCACGCTAAGATTGTGACCTTAGCTATGCCAGAATGTCTGAGAGTTGAGTGGAGAGGTTCTTCTGATTATGTGCCTAGCAGAGTGATTTCCTACCTGAAGGCTCAGTGTATGGTTGAGAAGGGGTTTTTATCGTATCTAGCTTTTGTGAGGGATGTCAGTGGTGAGACTCCCGCTATTGATTTGGTTCCTGTGGTCGGTGACTTTCCGGCATGCCGCCTGACAGGGACATTGATTTTGGTATTGACCTGGTGCCAGGCACTCAACCTATTTCTATTCCATTTTATCGTATGGCACCAGCGGAGCTAAAAGAATTAAAGGAGCAGCTTCAGGAAGTCCTAGATAAGGGGTTCATTCGAGCTAGTGTGTCACCTTGAGGTGCACCAGTGTTTTTTGTAAAGAAGAAGGATTGTTCTATGTGTATGTGTATTGATTATCGGCAGCTGAGCAGAGTTAAGGTGAAGAACTGATATCCCTTTCCTCGTATAGATGACTTGTTTGATCAGTTGCAGGGTGACAGAGTATTTTGTAAGATCGACTTGCGTTTCGGCTATCATCAGTTGAAGATTCGGGGGCCAGACATCCCGAAGATGACTTTCAGGACTAGATATGGTTATTATCAGTTTTTGGTTATGTCTTTCGGGCTGACCAATGCCCCAGCAGCCTTTATGCACTTGATTCACAGTGTATTCCGGCCTTATCTAGATTTTTTCGTCATCGTGTTCATTGACGATATCTTGGTGTATTCCCGATCTCGTGAAGATCATGAGCAGCACTTGAGAGTTGCGCTTCAGACCTTGAGTGAGAAGAGTATGCAAAATTTTCAAAGTGTGAGCTCTGGATTGATTCAGTAGCATTCTTGGGGCACGTTATGTCCAGTGAGGGTATTCAGGTTGATCCGAAGAAGGTAGACGTGGTGCAGGGTTGGCCTAGACAATCGTCAGCTACTGAGATTTGTAGTTTTCTTGGTTTGGCAAGGTACTACTGCCATTTCGTAGAGGGATTTTCATCTATTGCTGCACCTATGACCAGACTGACCCAAAACGGTGCTCAGTTCAGGTGGACTGAGGAGTGTGAGGAGAGCTTTCAGAAGCTCAAGTCAGCTTTGACTACAGCTCAGGTATTGATTTTGCCTACGGGTTCAGGTTCTTATACAGTTTACTGTGATTCCTCGAGAATTGGCCTTGGAGCGATTTTGATGCAGGACGGTAGGGTGATTGCCTACGCGTCCAGACAGTTGAAGCTGAACGAGAAGAATTATCCAGTGCACGATCTTGAGCTAGCAGCTATTGTTCACGCCTTGAAAATTTGGCGTCATTATTTGTATGGAGTTCATTGTGAGACTTTCACTGATCACCATAGTTTGCAGCATCTGCTTAAATAGAAGGATCTGAATTTAAATTAGAGGAGGTGGTTGGAGCTTCTCAAGGATTATGACCTCACTATCTTATATCATCCGGGGAAGGCCAATGTAGTGGCCGATCCCATTAGTCATAGAGCGGAGAGTTTGGAGAGTTTAGCCTACCTTCCAGTAGCAGAGCGACCTTTAGCACTTGATGTTCAGGCTTTAGCAGGTCAGTTGGTGAGATTGGATCTATCAGAGCCTCCGAGGGTATTGGCTTGTGTAGCATCCAGGTCTTCTATTTATTATCATATTAGAGCACGCCAGTATGATGATCCACATCTGCTTGTTCTTCAGGAAAAAGTCCGTTGCGGTGATGCCAGGGATGTGGTTATTGGTGATGACAGGGTCATGAGGATGCAGAGCCAGATTTGCGTGCCCAATGTGGATCGACTTCGAGATTTGATTCTAGCTGAGGCCCATTCTTTGCGGTATTCCATCCATCTGGGTGCCACGAAGATGTATCAGGATCTGATACAACATTATTGGTGGAGGCGGATGAAGAGAGATATTGTTGAGTTTGTGGATCGGTGTCTCAACTGTCAGCAAGTCAAGTATGAGCACCAGAGGCCAGGTTGACTGCTTCAGAGATTTGATATTCCAGAGTGGAAGTGGGAGTGGATCACCATGGACTTCGTAGTTGGGATCCCATGGACTTCGAGGAGGTTTGATGCTATATGGGTTATTGTGGATCGGCTTACCAAGTCTGCGCACTTCATTCCTGTTAGTACTACTTATTCTTCGAAGCGGTTAGCTGAGATCTATATTAGGGAGATTGTCCGATTATATGGGGTTCCAGTTTCTATCATTTCTGACAAAGGTACTCAGTTCACATCTCAGTTTTGGAGAGTTGTACAGAGAGAGTTGGGTACTCAGGTCGAGTTGAGCACTGCGTTTCATCCTTAGACCGACGGGCAGTCGGAGCGTACTATTCAGATTTTGGAGGATATGTTGTGTGCATGTGTCATTCACTTCGCGGGTTCATGGGACCAGTTTCTGCCACTCGCGGAGTTTGCGTATAATAATAGTTATCAGTCGAGTATCCAAATAGCTCCATATGAGACTTTATATGGTAGGAAAATGTAGATCTCTGGTTGGTTCGTTTGGGCCGGGCGAGGCTAGGCTAGGCTATTAGGCATAGAACTGGTTCAGGATGCGTTGGGTAAGGTGAAGTTGATTTAGGAGCGGCTTCGCACAGTGCAGTCTAGGAAGAAGAGTTATGCGGACTGGAAGGTCCGATATGTGTCTTTCATGGTTGGGGAGAAGGTACTTCTGAAGGTGTCACCCATGAAGGGTGTTATGAGATTCGGGAAGAGGGGAAAGCTGAGTCCCCGATTTATTGGGCCTTTTGAGGTGCTTCAGAGGGTTGGGGAGGTGGCTTATAGACTTGCCTTGCCTCCCAGCTTATTGAGTATTCATCCGGTGTTCCATGTTTCGATGCTCTGGAAGTATGTTGGTGACCCGTCTCATGTTTTGAACTTTAGCACGGTTCAGCTCGAGGTTGATATGTCATATGAGGTAGAGCCAGTGGCTATTCTGGGTTGTTAAGTCAGAAAGCTGAGGTGTAAGGATATAGCTTCAGTGAAGGTTTAGTGGAGAGGAAATTCGGTGGAGGATTCCACCTAGCAGACCGAGCGGTAGATGCGGGACAGATATCCTCACTTATTCGAGACTCCAGGTATGTTTCTAGACTGTTCGAGGACAAACGTTTGTTTAAGAGGGGGAAGGATGTAACGACCCTGCTGGTCGTTTCGTGAGATTACCCCTGTTTCCCCCATTTGTGGTTTATCATATATTGCTTAGCCTGTTTATGTTGTGTTGGGTCGGATGGTTTGAGTTCGGAGTGGTCGGGGTGAGAACAGAGGCACTTAGCCGCTTGAAGTAGCCTAATAGTTGAAAAGTCAAACTGAGAGTTGACTTATTGGTAAATAACCTTGGAATGCGGATTTTGTGGCTCGGATAGCATCGTTAGGTTATTTGGGACTTAGGAGTGTGTTCAGAATGAAGTTTCAATAACCGGTGTAGAATTAGGCTTCAAATTGGCGAAAGTTAGTTTTTGGCAATTTTCGGTCGGCATTGGAAAATAGGCTATCGGGGACATAATGGAATTCTGAAAGTTGGAAAAGGTTCGTAATGTCATTTTGGATATGTGTGCAAATTTTCAGGTCAATCAGATGTGTTTTGGCTAGTTTCAGCATCATTTATGAGACTTAGAAGTTTCAAAGTTCATAGGATTGAATTTGATGTAATTTTTGTGTTTTTCTGTTGTTTTTTGTGTTTCAAAGGCTCGACTAAGTATTAATGATGCCATGGGGTATGTTGGTATGTTTGGTTGGGACCTCGAGGGGCTCAGGATTGATTTCGGATGGTTAGCGGGGGTTTGGACTTAGGAAATTGCAGCACCTAGCTGTCGGTGTGGCCGTACCTGCGGATGGACAGCCGCAGGTGCGAAGGTCCATGCGCAGGTGCGAAAAGAGGCTAGGCAGGAAGAGTCCGTAGGTGCGAAGAATTGTCCGCACCTACGAAGCTGCAGGTGCGGAAAAGGGACCGCAGGTGCGAGAATTTGACTGTTAGTGGGTTTCTGTAGGGGCGAGGAAAGGTCCGCAGGTGCGGATTAACTGGACAGAACAGTATAAAAGAATGCCTCCGCTAAATTTTGGTTATTCTTCAATTATTTCATGCGGGTGGAGCTTATTTGAGGGCAAATTGAAGAAGGTATTTGAGGGTCTTCAGTGGAGGTAAGTTCCCGGACAATATAACTTGTTTTTATGCTATTTTGATTCGGATTAGGCTTGTAATTTGAAGAATTAGAGTGGAAAAAGTTTTGAAAAATGGGGAGGAAGATTGGAAATTATTTTGGTGATTTGAGTGGGAAATTATGGTCCGATTGTGGAGTTTTTGGTATGTATAGAATCGTGGGAGGATGAGGATTCTAGTGATGTAAATTTTATTGAATTCAGAGACGTGGGCCCGGGGCTCGATTTTGGCCGAATTTCTACAATTGTGTTAAAATTTATATGTTTCAATTGGGTTTTGTTCCTTTAGCATATATTGATGATGCTAATTCAGTTTTGGTTAGATTCGGAGCATTTGGGAGCTAATTCGAGGGGCAAGCGCATCGCGAAGTAGCTTTTGTGCTGTTTTGAGGTATGTAACGATTGTAACTCTAAACCTGAGGGTACGACACCCCGTTATTGATATTGTGTTGATAAATGAGGTGACACGCACTCTAGGTGACGAGAGGGGAGCGTGCACCTATAGGGATTGTGACTTGGTCCGTCCCGTAGCGACTATTAAGCCGCGTATTCGATTTGAAACCTTACGACATCCTGTCTTTCAGAAGTTTATACTTGTTTATGGGTTGTGAGCCATGTTTGGGGCCTTGTGCCGACCTGTTTAGGCCCTCAATGGCATTTTTCCATGCTTGGGTACTTTTACACTATTCTACCCCTATCATGTTAGAAAAATTGTGAACTGTCATCACACTGCTTTGAAAACTCGAAAAATATTTTGGGCTGAGTCCTGTGACTCGAGATGAATTACCCAAGTGGCTTCTGAGGGTGACTGAGCCAGGGCGAGAGCCGAGTATGTGAGGATAGTTATGGGACGGGCTGCACACCGCAGCAATATATATGTTATAAGTACTATGTGGGTCGGGTTGCACGCCGCAGAAATAGAGATTTTATATATATATATATATATATATATATATATATATATATAGATCGGGCTGCACGCCACAACAATATATGCTATATACGCGTCGGGCCGCACACTGCAGCAATATATATTGGATCCGACTGCACGCCGTAGCAGATATAGTGCTTGGGCTGAAGGAACCCCTCCAGGAGTCTGTACACCCCTAGTGAGCGCAGTCGGCTATTATATGGACTGGGCTGCACGACGCAACAATATATGTTATATATATGATTCGGGCTGCACGACGCAGCAGTATAAATATATATGTATGTATACATGTAGTGGAGAGGGCTTCCTGCCGCATCAGTTGCATGTTTTCATGGTACTTACTGAGTACGAGTGTTAGGTGGGAGCATGAGATACTGATAGTGGAGTCATGAGTGACTGAGAGGCTTGCCCGAGAGGCTTTATTGTGAATGATATTGTGCCCGAGAGGCTTCATTGCGAGTGATATTGCACCCGAGGGTCTTATATTTAATGAAAATGTTTTTTTCCACTTTTCTTTACATTGAGCCTCTGATAATAATTGTTGGATAAAAGTTTTCCTACGAGATTTTTAAATGGAAACCGAAGTTTTATGAAATATTCGGAATTGTAGATTTCTTACTTGATTTATTCATTTCCACTGTTATTCATTATATGGATTTACATGATTTAAATACTCATCACTACAATCAAGTTTTTAGTTACATTGATTATTTACTAAGTTGGCGTACTCACGTTACTCCCTGCACCTCTGTGTGCAGATCTAGGTACCGGACCTTCCCACTAGTGATTTCCGGACGAGCTTGGAGTTGTTCAAGGATTGAGGTAGTTTCTCAGTGTCCCCAACTCACCTCCTTTCCTTCCCTCAGATTATAGTTTCTTTTGATATTTTGTACCTCTGACTTTTGTTGTAGCAAGTCACTGTTGTACATTATATTTTCAGTCTTAGATGCTCTTGAAAGTTGACTCCAGGTTTTGGGGAAGTGTGTATTTATTTTTATCTCTTTCTGATATTTTCAAAATCTGCTAAATATTTTGGGAAATTATGGGATATATTGATAATCTGAAATGGTTGGCTAGCCTAGTTCCATGATAGGCGCTATCACAACCGGCTTAGGATTTGGGGTCGTGACACTAAATCATTTCAATACATACTCGGCTGCCTTTCTTTCCTTTTCCTCTCTACTCTCTCAACTCCCATCACCTAATCAATTGAGAAAACCTTGCACAAATTCGTGTAAGGTCTCAAATCGCTCAGAGATTCATCTCTACTACCTCATGCATCCATGATTCCAACTGAACTCTTTCTTCTTTCATCGATAAAATTTGGAATCCTTAAATCTGAACCCTAACCCAATGATGAAAACCCAAATCGCCTGTGGTCTTTCAAATCCGTGGCATGCATGGTTGCCCGATTTGCTCTTGTACTTCAAATGTTGTTGTTCTTTTTGTTTTCACCATATGATTTCAAAAGTCATAATAACAGAGTCACAAACCAAAATGCGAAACATCAATTCGTCTAATTTTCTCTCGTGACCTTTCAAATTGAAGCAAGCATGAGGACATCAGATGGCTTCATAATTGATATTCGATATCCTGAGGTCAAATGCAATGACCTCTAGGTATTAGGATTTCGAACGATGGTCTCTCATGCTTAAACGGACTACTCTTTTCTTATTTTCACTCGATTGTGCTTGAATCACCACTCATCCATCACTCTCCACTATGAATTTGAATATGGAACTCTAAGGCTTCACAACCGCTATAAATAGGGTCTTTCAATGCCTTCACCTAACACACAGAAAATATACATCAACTACACCTAACATTTCTGAAGAAATTAAGACATTGTAAATTGTTTATTAGGTATTTTTGTTTGAGATTTCGAGTTTTCACTCGACCTTTGCTTCTCTCTTTCTTTTGGTTTTGAAAACTCGTTTGGTTTGCTTGCCCCAAAGGAGGTAAAATCTCGACCTTGTTCTTCTTTTGCTAGCCTAAAATCCTTAATATGAACTGCTTTACTATTTTTATTGACTGATGTTATTAACAATGTGTTTATGTTTCTTTAATTGCTTTATGTGAGTATCAATGACTGTTAAGTAGTTTATGCGATCATGGACTTTTTTGAGTTATTAAAAATTATAATTACATGTCGATGTGGATATATATTTTATGATTCATGTTTACTATTAACTTTGAAAGTTACTAAAGAACTTCTTAACATTCCTATTACATAGTTTCTGACCTCTTTAATAAGTCTAATAGAACTAACATGGATGAAATATATTCGTTTTATCAATTGGAACTTGTGTGCAAAATTTGAGGTGATTCCGAGTTGTTTAGATGTATTCGACGTAATTTTGGAAGTTGGAAATTTGAAATAGTTCATTAAGCTTGAATTGAGGTTTGATTTATGGTTTTGATGTTGTTCTGTGTGATTTGCGTCCTTGAGTAGGTCCATATGTTTTGGGACTTACTTGTATGTTAGGACATGATCCCGAGGGGCTCAGGTCAGTTTCGGATAGATTTCAGATAATTTGGGAGGCAGGTCTGGTTTATGTTCTTCACACCTGCGCAAATTTTGTCGTAGGTGCGAATCCTCTTCTACGAGGGAAGACTCGCATATTGATGGTGGGCTATAATCTTGTATTTTAGTCGCTTATTATACTCTAATTTACAACACTTAAATTGAGTTTGAGCTTTAATCTCTAGTGTTTTGCACTAATTGTATATTTTATGCTTTATAGGAGTGAATCCGGGTGATGTAGATATTATGGAATGAATTTGAGTTATTTGGAGATTTTAATTCTGAGAAAAAGCCCAAGGGATTAAGCTGGGATCACGTTCGAGGGTCGAAAATCACGTCTGGATATCAAAAACACAAGAAAAATCAGTACTCCGAGGAAGGCCAAAAGTCGCGGCGCGTGGGGCGCCACGACTGCCTTATTTTGCTGCTGCCAGTGAATTGCACCCTTCCTGATAAAGTTCACTACCACCTCGCATGGCGTGTCGCCCCATGAGGTGTGCCTGTGCAATTTTTACGGAATCCCAATCATATTTCGCGTAGGAAAATGTGTTTTCGTCTAGGCCCGACCCTACCCAGTATAAATACATGTAAAAACATTATTTTGGGACTTTCGACACATCTAAGACCTAAGTAAGCAAAGGAGGAGGTGGATAAGAAAAAGCTCAAGGATTTCATCATTCAATCGCCACTCAAGATAAGGGTTTGGATTGTTTTATGTTTTCCATTAACTTAACCATTGTTATGATGAACTACTGCATATACATGGAGTAGTTCTCTTTAGGGTTTGATTAATTTGGTGTATTGATACATGTTTGTGGATATTAACTCTAGTTTTTATATATTGAATCATTTTGGATGTTTTAATCGTTGCATCTATATTCACTTTGTTAATGTAATCGAGAGAGGCATAATTTGTGATATCCTTGCATTATATTTTGTTGGTTGAAATCATTAATTCGTCTTATTCATCGAAAGAGGCTGATTGAATTGTTGATTAAACATAGTTAGGAGGATAATCGAGAGAGGTTCTCCTAAAGACCAATCCACCACGAATTCTTGCATATCTTAACGTGCTAAAAAATTAGTTCATCTTGTGAGGTTGAGACTTAATTGAGAGAGGAGTTTCTACCAAAAAATTCAATTAATAACTGAGTGAATTTGAGAGACTCACTTGAACACTAGAAGTGAATTTTCTTGAGTTAAATCCCAAACATTTGTCTTGCACCTATTATATCAACCTTATTTTCTCCCAATTGATATCTTCTTTTGCCTATTACTCGCGTTGGTTGTCATTAGTGAATATTTTAGGCTCTTAGTTAATTTTATTTTAAGTTACATAAATCTCCATTGTTGATCATCTTGGATAGCAATTGAGCTACAAACTGCAAAAATATTGTTTAACTCCAATCCTTGTGGATTATAATTTACTATATTCGACTAGCGAGCATATTTTAGTGTGTGTCCTGCGCTCATCACATATTCAAATAGGATACGCCCATGGGGAGTTCCACATTTGCAGAGATATTGATGCAGATACGAGCGCGCTTCTGTGAGGGGTGGAATGAACCTGCGGAGCCACAGATACAGTTTTTGATCCGCAGATACCAGAAATGGTCAGTCAACTGGTTCACATATGCGAGATTGGGATCACAGGTGTGATATCACATGTATGACATTTTGATCGTAGGTGCGGATTCCCCGGGAGCTTATATTATATATCGAGGAATTGGGGAAGAGAGTAGATTCAAATAAGAAATATAACATACCTGAGGCCACTGAATTCTAGAAGAGGATTTCGACCAAAGAAAACTCCGACACAAATATCAATCATGGATTTACAGATGAGTTCTGATAGTCATAAGGACATCCTAATGAATGTACAGACTCGAGTAAGTGTGCCAAGCAATACCACTAGTGAGGCACTGGCTGCAACTATTAGGAAAATTGTCGAAGCAAATATGATCACTATCTGAAGAGACGAGCTTCCTGTTAAAGGCGTGGGTCACAACAAAGCTCTACAGATTACTGTCAAATGTGGATACAAGGTAGTGTCCCAAGTATTAGTTGATGGAGGATCAAGATTAAACATCAAACCGCTCTTTACTGTGCGAGAGTTGGGTATCCACCTAAGGGAAGTCAAGAAAAGTCATGTGAGGTTAAGGGATTTTGATGGGTCGCATAAAAATGTCACTGGAGAAATATTTTTGGCTTTGCAGATCGGACCAGCTGAATTTCCCATAGTATTTCAAGTGATGGATATTTCCTATTCATATGACTTACTGATAGGAAAACCTTGGATACACATGGCAGGGGTCGTTCCATCCACCCTAGACCAGTGCATGAAATTTGAGAGGGTGTTACACCCCATGTTTTCATACGTAAGAGTACGTCGTAAGTCAATTGTTGTAAGCTAAGAAATGAGATCATCTTTGGAAGTACATGAAGTAAGTTAATCATGTTACCAAGGAGGTTACAAATACTTAAGATAATGAATAACAAGTACCAAGAGGGTTCAAAGGCTTAGAAGCTAATCGAATTGAAGAAAATAAGTCTCGTCAAAAGTCGACCAGTTGGGAATATTATAACATGTACGTTTGGGGTGAGACTAGGGTGATTTACATGATAATGAGGTTATTCTATGATTTATGTTATTCATATCATAGTCGTGTGTAATGTTTTGAAGTCAAGCGAGATGTGGAATAAAAGTTTGCAAAGGCCATCACAAGTTACATTCATAAATATACTGAAAAGTAGGTCAAATGAAGCCAAGATTTTATATAAATATAATTGGAATTACGGGATGATCCAAATATCAAATTGAATCTACGAGTCTAGTTCTAATGCATTAAACTACTCATCGATACGACATCAGAGCTAAGAGATATTTGCAGTTTTGCGAGACTGCATAGTTGAAATATACATATTTATATATATATATATATATATATATATATATATATATATATAGAGAGNCCTTAAGCTCTCTACAAGGATTCCAAAGAAGATTAACATCTCGGGTACGAAATCAAGAAGTGATAACATTAGAAGGATCCCTACCATGTAAGTATCGCTACATCGCCTCTCTTTTTCTTTGTAGTTTGAGTTTTGAAAGGTACTTCATAGTTAAGAAAATGCCTACTTTCGGTATTTAAGCTTTTAAATATCAAGGAAGGTTGATAAATTTGTTTCCTAGTAGTTAGAACTCACAAGATGGTGATCAGAAGTCGTGAGTTCGATTTATTTCACTTTTAAGGGACTATTTTGTAGTCCACTCGTGTTGGCCTATTGTGCTGATGATATATGGAGTTTGGAAGGATAAAGGGCATGGAGAAATGACACATGTGGTAGGGTAGTGGGATGGTCTCTTGTCGTTGCTAGTTCAGGCTAATTAATAACTTGCTGATTGGGTATGTTAAGGTATGTTTGGGTGTTTTGTTGTATTAAAGGTCTCGAATTGTAGTTAGGTTGTTTTTGAGTTGCTGGTTGTATTGTGTTGTTGTCTCGCCTATAGTAAGCTTAAGCGAGTAGTAAAATCAGGGGAGATGCTGCCCGTTTTATTTTAGAATCGAGTTATCATTTGAGATACGTGATATACTAGCGCCATCTAAGTTGTACATGTATTTATTTATCATAGGGTTGGCTCGCTAGTTGTCGCAAGCTTATTGTTGAGTTGCGCTGGCAAGTTGAGGTATGTTAAGGCTTAAAAATTTCCTTCTTTTTGGCATGACCCCGTAACTACATGCGTTTGATAATGAGACATAAGGAGAAATTCGTATTCCTGAACTTATGTACGCGATCCTAGTCTCAAAAGTTGTAGTATTCTCCCTTATCAGGACTTTATATTCAGTTTAGTACTGTTTCTTTCAGCCAAGAGAGTAGAGAGTCTATATATATACAGTATTACAATATTTGTACTACCATTGAGCTATAACCGGTGGGCAGGCCCCTATTGGGCAATCTCTGATCAGATAGTAAGTTATATACCGAGCTTACTATGGTCGAGCGCCTATAAGCAAACCCAGAATGGCCAAGATACAGAACCTAGTATGATCGAGCTCCTATGAACGAGCCTACTACGACAGAGCAATTACACAGACTGAGCCTTATAGAGCTTGTCAGCTATTTTACTTACTATATTGAGGGAGATGAGACATTATCAGCAGGTAAGCATATCTTCAAATTATATTTGACTCCCAAGTACTTTCAGTTATTATATTATCAGTTCAGTTTCAGCTTTTAGTTATTCTATTGCCTTACATACTCGGTACACTATTTCGTACTAATGTCCCTTTTGCTGGGGATGCTGCATTTCATGGCTGGAGGTCTTGATAGGCACCTGGATAGATCTTCCCAGTAGAAAAAGTCAAACATCACCTTGGTTGGAGTCAATTTTGTATATACAGGTTTGATTGGTAGGTCAAGGACATATCCCGACCATGATACAGTTCAGTTATCCCTAGAGGCTTGTAGATGAGTATTGTACTTTTTTTATATCACTATTGTGGCTTTACCAGCCCTATGTAGCTGTTAAGTTTGGTATTGTTGGTTATAGACGTTATTTTCAGATGATTCTGAATATGGCATCATCATCCTATGTTGAGTGTTACCCCTCCAGAGTTCATAATACAGAGTGGTATGCTCGGGTTGAGTATGGCACCGAGTGAAGACCACGCCTCTTCAGGTTTGGGGCGTGACAAACTTGGTATTAGAGTAGTTCTATCCTAGGGAGTCTGCATGGCGTGTCTAGTAGAGTCTTTTTTATGAGTGTGTTGTGCACCACACTTATAAGCAGGAGGCTACAAGTAATTTAGGATTGTCACTCTTTCTTCTTACTCTAGATCGTGTGGTAGAGCTCAGTTGTAAGAATTCAAACTCCTAAATTTTAATTTATTCGTAGTACAATGGTACCTACTTCTTGAAAGACAGTTGGTAAGAGATTGAATGTGGTTGCAGAAGAGTTGAGTCAGAAGAACTCGATTTTGCATCATGCTTACGATGAGTAAATGTGAGGTCTTCAGCAGATCATGTGCGTACTAAGACATGTAAGCTTCTTTATAAGGAACCCTAAGGCATGAATATTTATCCACCTATATAGTAAAAAGCAATAAGAGAATAATAAGGTTGATACATCTTTCAACAAGTAAAAGAAGCAAGGTGAAGAAGGGTACGTGGTACCCAGTTAGTGAAGATTAGCAGTATTCACAATTGAGGTAGAGAAATTTAAGCATTCTGAATTACTTTCCACAGTAACAGAGATATATACAATTGGCCACATCCATCTCATTTATGCCCTATGGGAGCTATCATTTATTGTTTAAGAGAAAAGATGGGATATCAGAATCCAGTTGGGCTTAGAGTAATCCAAATGGTGGAAGAGTTGTTATCATTAGCTAACATTTCTGAAGGATAATGCAAACATGGTAATGGATCTCCTTGTGAGACACCTAGATGGTGCACTCTAGAATAGAACACTCAGATATGAATACTAGAATGTTCAGAAATTTTAGAAGATAGGCAGTGGAATCCTAGTAGGGATAAATATTTACCTTAGTATGGCTTCCGTCCTTAGCCAAGAGAGAATGTTAGGCGACCCGAAGAGTCAATAGATGGAGCAAGGGGAGCTAAATGCAGAAAGAATGTTTTGTTGATGTTTCAGAATAAGGTAATAGACAGAGAGTCCCACGGGGGAGACAATAAGAAATTTGAGTTTAGAAGTAACCCTATGAGAACAAGGGCATAGAGGTATGTAACTAATGATATTTATAGGTGAGTAAGAACATTAAAAATTCTGTCGGGTATATGATGTAATAAGCGTGCAACTTTAAAAGAGTCAGAGTGTTTTCCCTAAGTAATACAACAAAAGACCAGCTGAGAAAATAAGGGCGAAGACTTACAACTAAGCTTCGTAACCTGAAGAAGAAATGGTCTTGTAACAACAGTCTCACTACAACATTGTATGCACTCCATAAGAAAGTGGATCATGTCGTGTCTAATGAACGGGAAGTAATATCCAAAGTAATATTTGAGATCATATGATTTGCACAAAATTCCAATATATGTGGGCACTAATATAAGCCAAGCATTCATGCAACAAGTGGAAGAACGGCCAGAAAAAGTAATTGCTTACTTTTAAAGAAAGTTGAGAAGGCACGAAAGGAATTATTCAATCAATGACCCAGAGTTAGTTAGATATATGTTGACATTCCTCCAGCTATAGGAGACTCCGGTATAAGTTCAGAGAAATAATTGAGTCCACATCACAAACAAAGGCTTGAATTGTTAGAATATTATATTATGGATGTTCCATACCATCAAAGGAGAAAGTAATAACTAATACCCTGAGCCGTAGATCGGAAGATAGCTTAAGCCTACTTAAAGGCTGAGAGATAAGAGGATACTAAAGAGTTACATTAGGTAAGTGAATCAAGAGTCTTATTATTAGACCTACATAACTATAGAAATCATGATTCAAAATAGTGCAAAATCACTCTTAATAACAGAGGTACAAGAGAGATAGTACATCAACCATATTCTATAATGACTCTACAATAAAACTAGTTAGAAAAGTACGAGCCTCAGAAGGAGTAAGAATGAAGCTCCCACTGGATTGTATATGCACTAGAGGTGCAAGTACTATAGTAGAGATTCAAGTTGTGGGTGTGAATTCCACCTATGTGGAAGGGTAGTTTTGAAAGAGACAGAAAATATGATACTAGATTTAAAGGAAAGTAAGGTAAATGTGAAGAAGGTATGAGATACTCCAATGCGAAAGGTTGTGAATAGTCCAGACTTCAAATGGAGGGTTAGAAGTGTTGTGATTCAGTATCCACAAATGATAGTTGTGTCGACAGTGGCATATCTTCTAGCTATGGTTTCTAGGTACAAAGAGGTCTAGTTAGGAGAGTAAAGAAAAGTTAAAGACGATTGAGGTCTCACTAGAGGCTCCAGAATAACATAAGGAAATCTGTGGTGCTATCAAGTTAAAGAAAGGTTGCGAGTAGTATAAATATATATGTGTAGGTCGCAAGCTAAAGTATGGTAGAGTGGCCAGGTTTTAGGTAGACGGGAGTAAGGATAAGAAAAGGTAAGTGAGAAGGTGACGATAATAGGTAAGCCCTCAGGATTAAACACACAAAACAATAGAGCTAATGGTTTCCATAAGTTATAAAAAAACTCAGTACAACCTGAATGAACTCGGAGGGGTTTAAGACTAGCAGCATTTAGAAAAGAGGGAATGTTGCCCTGGTAGTAGAATAAGGGTGTAATTGTGATAATTGGTAAGTGGATGAAATTTAGGCCTTCGATTTAGTAATGGTTTAGTGAAAAGGGGTTTTCATGAATTGCATAGAATTAGAATACCCCCATAAGATGAACCACATTGGGATGCAGGAAATATGGTTGATGAAGTATTATATCGTCCCTAGGTGAATCAAGCAAATAACTTCAGATGTTCCCGATGAGACGTGAACCTAACAATAATGTATTACGTAAGAGGTTTTAAGTTATCAATGGTAGATTATAAATCAACATTAAGGTGAATCAACAATAGGCGGATAAAATTTCCAAAGTATGAGATGAGATTAGGTCATCGTTCTTAAGATGAACAATAAAGGAAGAACTAAAGGACTTAGATTTATATAGATAGAATAAACAGCAAGAGAGTAACCTTGAGTTGGGTTAAACCGAAGTAAGTGTTAACGTATAGTAAAACCTACCAAGATGTAGTAAATCCATAAGGATAGAAATACAAGGCTTCATAACAAAATATAGCAACAGTCGTAAGTTCGACAAAGGACCAAGTGAGGAACTTCAGTACACCTATATACACCAGGAGGAACAAATTATCATAGTTCTATATATGTTCCCAAAGTGAGGCCTAGAGATTGGCTAAAGAATAAAGGAAAAGGACAGAAGAGTTGCATAGGAGCACATACAAGGAAAAAGTCGTACAGGCTGCATGACAGAAGGTTGCAACAGTTACGAGATTGGAAGAATTCCCACAACAAGTTGTGGTGTGAGAAAGAGGCCTAAAATGGGGAATGCCCTGGCCTGTGGATTTATTTAAAGAACAGTTGCCTAGATGGAATGGACAGCATTAAAATATTTATAACAACTATGGTATATAATATAGATAAGAACATCATCCAACATTCGAGGATGAATGTTCCAATAGGGGGAATGATATTACACACCATGTTTTTGTACGTAAGAGTACGTTGTAAGTTAATTGATGTAAGCTCAGAAATGAGATCATCTTTGAAAGTACATAATGTAAGTTAATCATGTTACCATGAAGGTTACAAATATTTAAGATCATGAATAACAAGTACCAAGAGGGTTTGAAGGCTTAGAAGCCAAACGAATTGAAGAAAATAAGTCTCGTCAAAAGTCGACCAGTTGGGAATGTTATAATATGTACATTTGGGGTGAGACTAGGGTGATTAAAATAATAAGTAGGTTATTCTATGAGTTATTTTAGTCATATAATAGTCGTTTGTAATGGTCATCACAAGTTACATTCATAAATATGTTGAAAATTAGGTCAAATGTAGCCGAGCTTTTATACCAATGTACTTGGAATTACATATATATGTTTTAAATCGTCTTTCTCTTCATTGATCATAGAAACGACCATAGAACCCCCATAAAACCACCCTTAACCTCTCTAAAATTGTTCCAAAGAATATTAACATCCCGGGTACCAAATAAAGAAGCGATGACATTAGAACGACCCCTACGACGTAAGTATCGCTATATCGCCTCTCTTTTTCTTTGTACTTTGAGTTTTAGAAGGTACTTCATCTTTAATAAAATGCCTACTTTCTGTATTTATGTTTTTAAATATAAAAGGAAGGTTGATAAATTCATTTCCTAATAGTTAGAACTCACGGGACGGTGATTGGAAGCCATGAGTTCGATTTATTTCACTTTTAGTGGACTGTTTTGTAGTCCACTCGTGTTGCCATATTGTCCTGGTGATTTATGGAGTTTGGAAGGATAAAGGGCGTGGAGAAATTCTATATGTTGTAGGGTAGTGGGTTGGTTGCTCGTTGTTGCAATTTCAGGCTAATTAATAGCTTGTTAATTGGATGAGTTATGGTATGTTTGGGTTTTTTGTTGTATTAAAGGTCATGAATTGTAGTTATATTTTTTTTTTAGTTGTTGGTTGTGTTGTGTTGTTGTCTCTCCTATAGTAGGCTTGAGGGAGCAGTAAAATAAGGGAAAATGTTGCCCCTTTTTTTAGAATCGAGTTATCTTTTGAGATACGTGATATACTAGCGCCATCTAAGTTGTACATTTATTTGTTTATTATAGGGTTGGCGCGCTAGTTGTTGTATGCTTGTTGTTGACTTGCATCGACGACTTGAGGTGTGTTTAGGCTTAAAGCTTTACTTAATTTTGGCATCACCCCATAACTACATGCGTTTGATAATGAGACATAAAGAGAAGTTTTTATTCCTTAACTTATGTACACGATCCTAGTCTCAGAACTTTATATTCATATTAGTATTTTCTTCATTTAGCTAAGAGAGCCGAGAGTCTATATAATATATATTATTATAGTATTTTCACTACCATTGAGCTATAATCGGTGGCAGGCCCCTATTGGGCAACCTCAGATCAGATGGTAAGTTATATACCAAGCCTACTGTGGCAGAGCGCCTATGAGAAAGCCCCAAAATGGCCGAGTTACAGAACCTAGTATGGTCGAACATCTATGATCGAGCCTACTACCACAGAGCAGTTAAAGATACCGAGACTTATAGAGCCGGTCAACTATTTTACTATATTAAGGGAGATGAGTTAGTATCTGCTGGTAAGCATACCTTGAAATTATATTTGACTCACAGGTGCTTTCAGTTATTCTATTGCCTTATATACTCGGTACATTATTTCGTATTGGCGTCCCTTTTGCTAGGGACGCTGCATTTCCTGTCTGCAGGTCCTGATAGGCACCTGGATAGACCTTCCCAGTAGACAAAGTCAAACATCACCTTGGTTGGTAAGCTCCACTTTCTCAGAGTTACCAGGTCTATACCTTGGAGCCATTTTATATATACAGGTTTGATGGGTAGGTTAAGGCCCTATCCCGACCATGATACAGTTTAGTTATCCCTAGAGGCTTGTAGATGAACCTGTACATTTTTTCTATCAGTATTGTGGCTTTACCATCCCTATGTAGATGTTTAGTTTGGTATTGTTTGGTTGTAGACGTTATTTTTAGATGATTCTGAATATGTCCTCATCGGCCTATGTTGAGGGTTACCCCTCCAGATTTCACAGTTATATAGGGGTACACTCGGACTGAGTATGGCACCGACTGCCGACCATGCCTCTTTAGGTTTGGGGAATGACAAACTTGGTATCAAAGCAGTTCTATCCTAGGAAGTCTACATGTCATGTCTAGTAGAGTCTTGTTTATGGGTGTGTTGTGGACCACACTTATAAGCAGGAGGCTAGAAGGCATTTAGGACTGTCAGTCTTTCTTCTTACTCTAGATCGTGTGGTAGAGCTCAGTTGTAAGAATTCAAGATCCTAAATTTTACTTTATTTGAAGTACAACGGTACCTACTTCCAGAAAGACAGTTGGTAAGAGATCGAATGTGGCTGAGGAAGAGCCGAGTCAGAAGAACTCAATTTTGCATCATGCTTACGATGAGCAAATGTGGGGTCTTCAGAAGATCATGTGCGTACTAAGACATGTAAGCTTCTTCATAAGCAACCCTAAGGAATAAGAATCTATCCACCTATATTGTAAAAAGCAATAAGAGAATCAGAAGGTTGATACAACTTTCAACAAGTAAAACAAGCAAGGTGAAGAATGGTACGTGGTACCCAATTAGTGAAGATTATCAGTATTTACAATTCAGGCAGAGAAATATAATCATTCTGAGTTACTTTCCACAGTAACAAAGATATATACAATTTGCCACATCCATCTCAGTTATGCCCTACGGGAGCCAACATTTATTGTTGTAAAGAAAGATAGGATACCAGTTGGGGTTAGAGTAACCCAAAATGGTGGATGGATTGTTATCATTAAATAACATTTCCGAAGGATAGTGAAAACACGGTAATAGATCTCTTTATGAGACACCCAGATTGTTCATTATAGAATAGAATAGTTAGATATGAATACTAGAATGTTCTGAAATTTCAGAAGATAGGCAGTGGAATCCTAGAAGGTATAAATATTTACCTTAGTATGGCTCCCTTCCTTAGTCAAGAGATAATGTTAGGTGTTCGGAAGAGCCAGTTGATGTAGCACGGGGAGCTAATACTGAAAGAATGTTTAGTTGAAGTTTTCAGAATAAGGTAATAGACAGAGAGTGCCACGGGGGAGTCAATAAAAATTTGAGTTCAAAAGTAACCCTATGAGAACAAGAGCATAGAGGTATGTAACTAAGTATATTTATAGGTGAGTAAGAACATCAAAAAATTCATCGGGTATATGATGCAATAAGCACATAGATTTACAAGAGTTAGAGAGTCTTCTCTAAGTACTACAACAAAAGACTAGCTGAGGAAATAAGGACGAAGGCTTCCACTTAAGCTTTGTAACCTGAAGAAGAAATGGTCTTGTAACAACAGTCTCAGTACAACGTTGTATGCACTCCATAAGAAAGTGGCACCTATTGTATCTAATGAACGGGAAGTAAAATCCAAAGAAATATTCGAGATCATATGAGTTGCACAAAATTCCAATATATGTGGGCACTAAGATAAGCCAGGTATTTACGCAACAAGTGGAACAACGACCAGGAAAAATAATTGCTTACTTTTAAAGAAAGATGAGAAGGCACGAAAGGAATCATTGACTCAAAGTTAGTTACATATATGTTGACATTCCTCCAGCTATAGGAGATTCCGGTATAAGTTAAAAGAATAAATTGGGTCCACCTCACAGATAAAGGCTTAAATTGTTAGAAGATTATATTATGGATGTTCCACACCACCAAAGGCAAAAGTAATAACGAATACCCTGAGTCGCAGATCAGAAGATAGCTTAAGCCTACTTAAAGGCTAAGAGATAAGAGGAAACTAAAGACTTACATATGCTAAGTGACTCAAGAGTCTTATTATTAGACCTAGATAAATATAAAATCATGATTCAAAACAGTGCAAAATCACTCTTAATATCAGAGGAACAAGAAAGATAGTACAACAACCATATTCTATAACGGCTCTACAACAAAGCTAGTTAGAAAAGTACTAGCCTCATAAGGAGTAAGAATGAAGCTCCCAGTGGATTGTATATGCACTAGAGGTGCAAGTACTATAGTAGTGATTCAAGTTGTGGGTTTGAATTCCACCTATGTGGAAAGGTAGTTATGAAAGAGACAGAAAATACGATGCTAGATTTAAAGGTAAGTAAGGTAAATGAGAAGAAGGTATGAGATACTCAAATGCAGAAGGTTGTGAATAGTCCAGAATTCAAATAGAGGGTTAGAAACGTTGTGATTCAGTATCCACAAATGATAGTTGTGTCGTCAGTGGAATATCTTCTAGCCTATGGTTTCTCGGAGATACCGGGTTTATACCTTGGGGTCTATTTTATATATAAAGGTTTGATGGGTAGGTTGAGACCCTGTCCCGACCATGATACGGTTAAGTTATCCCTAATGGCTTGTATATAGTAAATTGGCTTTACCAGTTCTATGTGGATGTTTAGTTTGGTATTATCAGTTGTAGTCTTTATGTTTAGATGATTCAGATTATGGCCTCATCGGCCTAAGTTAAGGTTAACCCCTCTAGAGTTCACAGTCACAGAGTGGTACGCTCGGGCTGAGTATGGAATTGAGTGTTGGCCATGCCTCTTCAAGTTTGGGGCGTTTCAGTGAAGTTGTCATGATATCATAGTCCATGGTGAATGGGGCCAATCAGCATATCTAGAACTCACAATCATGTTTATCGAAGGGCTAGACAGAGTTGCTTTCCATGCAGTAGAGATCATGTAGACCACCGAAATATAAGAGACTGAGAAAAACTTGAGAAAGAAATCACCGTATAGATATAAGATGGCCATGAGAGAGATGATGAAATATGGATACAGGCCAAGAACCGGGTTGGGAGCACGATCAGGTGGGATTACAGAACCAATTGAGCCAAATGGGCAAAAAGGATGAGCTAACATAGGGTATCAGCCTCCAATGGGGAGAACTCGTACCGGTAGCTCCAAGAAAAAGGCTTTTGTGCTAGAGAATGTTTCGGGTACGGGCCAGAGTTCAGCGCCAGAAGATGATATTGTTGATGGGATGGGAAGGGTGTTCGTGACTATGATTGAAGAATGTTGTGAAGGAACTGACATTAAGACATCGACCATTAGGAATGTTGAAACAGTAAGGGAACTACAAAATTGGATTGCCAACCCATATTTGGTTTGCGGGGAGTCTTGGTAGTGTGGAATTGTAAAAGTTTTCTTTTTTAAAGCACACAGTCAATTCAGGCTTCCACACTTGTATATACCTTTTTGTCATTTGCCTCTTTTGAACGCTTAAACGTTCCTCTTTTGATGAAATAAAAAGAATTGCTCTCTTAAAATTTTGCAACTTTATTTACCGCTTCATTTATACTTAGTTTTTCTTTTCAGTAATCAAAAAGATAAAAACTCGTGTTCCGCAAATGTGACATGTAAAATAAACTCTCAAGCAAAATGACCCATATTACGAGGAATTCAATGAGAGCATGCTGCAAGACAATCTCCCGCAAGAGATCGAACAGCTGGAAAGTCAGAGGAAGCCCAATCTTGAAGAAATAGAAGTGGTCAATCTAGGAAGCCAGGAAGACGTGAAAGAAACTAGAATCAACATCCATTTAAAAGCGGAGCGGAAGAAAGAATTGGTTGAGCTCCTCCGATAACACATCGATGTGTTCGCGTGGTCATATGATGACATGCCTGGATTAAGTACTGACATTGTCTTGCATCGATTGCCTACCGATCCCGGCAGACCTCCAGTCAAACAAAAACCTAGAAAATTCAAACCTGATATGATACTGAGGATAAAGGAAGAAGTAACCAAGTAGATAGAGGCGAATGTAGTAAGGGTAACCAATTATCCTAGTTTGTTAGCAAATATCGTTCAGTACCCAAGAAAGATGGTAAGATAATGATAAGTGTGGATTACCAAGATCTCAACAAAGCAAGCCCGAAGGACAATTTCCCTTTACCAAATATTTATATCACCATCGACAACTGCGCGAAGCATGAACTACAGTCGTTTGTGGATTGTTTTGCTGGATACAACCAGTTCCTAATGCATGAAGAAGATGCAGTAAAGATAGCCTTCACCACACCTTGGGGAGTTTAGTGCTACAAATTCATTCCATTCGGCCTCAAAAATGTTGGTGCCACTTACACGAGGGACATGATGATTCTCTTTCACGACATGATTCACAAAGAGATCGAGGTGTGTGTTGATGATATCATCATCAAGTCTCTAAAAATTTTAAAGCATTTGGACGAATTGAAGAAATTTTTCAAGCGCTTGCGGAGGTACATCTTGAAATTGAACCCGGCAAAATACGTGTTCGGAGTTAACAAAACAATAACAACATCCACCCAGTAATAGTCCCTGCTGGAAAATTGTTAAGCTTCATCATAAGAAGAAAAGGGATAGAATTGGATCCATCAAAAATCAAAGCCATTCAGGAGTCGCCAATGCCCAAGAGTAAGAAAGATGTGATGAGTTTCCTGGGTAGACTGAATTACATCAGTCGTTTCATAGCCCAGTCTACAATAATTTGTGAACCTACCTTCAAGCTGCTAAAAAAGGACGTTGTGACAAAATGGACGGAAGTGTGTCAGAAAGCCTTCAACTAAATTATGGAATATTTGTCAAATCCACCAATACTGGTTCCCTCCAGGCCCGGGAAGCCATTATTGCTATATCTGTCAGTCTTGGATAATGCCTTTGGATGTGTGTTGGGATAGCATGATGAAACTAGGAAAAAAGAGTAGGACATCTACTACTTAATTAAGAAGTTCACACAATGCAAGGCCAAATAAACTTTGATAGATCGCACTTGTCGTGCTCTGATTCAGATCGCCCAGAAATTAAGGCATTGCATATCAGCATAAACGACATATTTGATACCTTGGCTCGACCACTCAAATATATCTTTCAGAAGCCGATGCCCACCGGGAAGCTAGCTAAATGGAAAATTTTCCACAGTGAATTTGATATTCTATACATAACCCATAAGGCTATCAAGGGACAAGCTTTGGCTGACCACCTTGCAAAGAATCCAGTGAACATGGATTACGAGCCGCTAATTACGTAATTTCCCAACGAGGAGGTATTCTTCGCCGGAGAGGATATTGCAGAGTCATACCCTGGATGGAGAATGTTTTTCGAAGCAGAAAATTTCATAGGAGTAGGAATTGGGGGAGTCGTAATTTTGAAATCCGGAGAGCACTATCCAACATCACCATAGATAAGGTTCCCTTGTACCAATAATATGGGTGAATACGAAGTGTGCATCCTTGGGACCAGAATGGCAGTCGACATGAACATCAAAGAACTTTGGGTCATAGGGGATTCCGATCTATTGATACACTGAGTCCAAGGGGAGTGGTCTACCAAAAATTTCAAGATCCTTCCATACCTACTCTATGTAAAAGAGTTATGCAAGAATTTCATGAATATTGAATTCAAACACGTTCATATGATCCTGAACGAGTTCGACGATGCCTTTTCAACTCTATCGTCCATGATTCAGCATCAAGACAAGAACCACATTAACTCTATCGTGATAGAGATCAGGGATCAACATGTCTATTAATTTCATGTAGACAAAGAGCCAGACGGTAAACCGTGGTACCACGATAAAAAAGTGACTCCTCGAGATAAGAGAGTACCCGGAGAATGATACTAATAGTTAGAAGCGAGCACTCAGGAGGTTGGAGAATCACTTTTTCCTTAACGGGGAAGTCTTCTATAAGAGGACCCCAGGATCGGGTTTGTTGAGATGTGTAGATGCCGCTTAGACAACTAGATTATTGAAGGAAATACATGGATGAACGTGCCGACCTCACATGAACAGTTTCACATTAGCCAAGAAGATTTTAAGAGATGGATACTTTTGAATGACCATGGAAAGCGATAGTATCCGCTACGTACAGAAGTGTCACCGGTTCCATATCTACTAGGATTTCATCCGGGTTCCACCAAATGAAGTGAATGTGATGGGTTTTCCTTGGTTGTTCATCCAATGGGCATCGCTGTATCTTTGTAGCCATCACCTACTTCACATAATGGGTCGAAGCATTTACCTACAAGGCTGTCATAAAGTAGTGTCAGATTTCGCTCGAAATAATATCATTTGCCGATTTGGGATACCTTAGCCAATCATCACTAACAATGTTGCTAAGCTCAATAGTGATGTCGTGAGGGAAATCTATGAGAAGTTCAAAAGTGTCCACCGCAACTCCACATCCTATAGACCACAAAATGAATGAGGCAGTCGAGGTAGCCAACAAGAATATCAAAAGAATTCTATGAAAGATAGTGGACAATCACAAGCAATGTCACGAGAAGTTATCTTTCGCATTACTGGGTTGTCGGACCACCATGAGAACATCTACTAGGGAAACGCCATACATGCTAGTATATGGCACCGAAATTGTGATACATGCAGAGGTCGAGATATTATACTTAAGATTCATCCAAGAGGCCATGTTAACCGATCCAGAGTGAGTACGGGGTAGACAGGAGCAACTCATGCTCATTGATTAAAATAGAATGGATGCAATATGCCATGGACAACTATATCAGAATGGGATTCCTAGTAAAGTTAACAAAGAGTTGAAACTACAAGTTCACACCATGGCAATTAGTTCTGAAGAAAATCTTCCCCCACCAGGAAGAAGCCAAAGAAATGTTCGCACCGAATTTATGAGGTCCTTACGTGGTTCACTGAGTGTTGTTGGGTGGAGCTCCAATCTTGGCAGAAATGGATGGAAGAGTCAACACAAATCCCATCAACTTAGACGCAATCAAGAGATACTATATTCTAAGATGATAGCATTAGGTTTTACTATAACAGAACTACGTTCAACCTGACTTCCCACGAAGGGATACATAGGCAACGTAGGGTTCAATTTCTCTCCCCCTTTCTTTTGTAATAGAAAATCCAAATATTAAGTTTCTCCCAATCTACGCCACGACTTGATTTCCTTTGTAGGCAATCCTTATCAGATTTAGTCTTCTTTTGTAATTGAACAATGTTCTGGCCTGATTCTATTTGGATATGTAGGCAGTCTGAGTCAGAATCAGTTGTTTGATCCTTAATCTCATAATTTTTCATCTATCGTAATCGAAATATGCCTTGACCTGATTCCATTTGGATACATAGGATTCCTGAGTCAAGCTCGATCATATTTATCATATTTTTATCATCATATATGAACTACATTCAGACCTGATATCGTTTTGGATACGTAGGCAACCTGAAAGGGTCCGATCATAACTTTAGGAAACCATTGTAATGCATTAGTTCGAACTAAGACGCAGTGGCAACGGCCAGCAGCCGCATCGTCAGAAGCATCATGGAAGGTCAACGGGGTAGAGTTTTCAAGAAGCAACAGTCGCATTCAGAGAACCTTTCGAAGCATGTAATAATCCGAAATAATGGTATTTGCCATAAAATAAAGATTTTCAAAAAAAATATTTTCTAAAATATAGTAATTTGGTCCACCTACTGATCTTCGTGGTGTAACCATATCAAGGGCTGGGGAAAAACCAATAATGTGGTCGACACAAGCCAACCTCCCTCCCACTAAGAATATTTCTTTCAGTGCGGGGTCAATAGAACACAAGGAAATGTTGGGAATACACTGGGGAAATGATGGATCCGCCATTCTCTCAGTATATTATCACCCCTCTTCCTTTGTCTAAACTTTTATGGTATAACTGAAACTAATTCCTGAATCCTTTGTAGGTATCTTTGATACATACTGGTGATGAAAAAAAGGCATACTGTAAATAGAAAGTCTTCTGCTCAACCAATCCGACCACTTTGTACAAAAAGAGCCACATGCTTCACCAATTGGAGCCCTATATATAGCAAATTGTTTACTCAAACAATCAGAGCACCTTGTACAAAATGAGTTGCTAGCTTCACCAATTGGAGCCCTGTATATAGCAAATTGTCAACTCAATCGATCGAAGCTTTATGTACTAATCAAACGTCGATTTTTCCAATCAAAGCCTTGTATATAGAAAACTATTCACTCCGTCAGCGGATCAATCCGCACCACCGCTCCATCACATCGAACGCCAGAATAGACAGTTGCAAACCACGTCACCGACATTCTGCCAATCAAGGCAGCAACTTAACTTTGTAGTCAATAGTATCTCTTGGGCGTGATTTTCTTTCCTTTGTTATTATCTTGAATGTTTTGACGTTTTGCTCGCGCAACTTCAGGCAAGATTACGTTTTTACAAGTCAATCACTCCCAAGCGGAGATTACTTTAAATTTTCAGTGCAAAGCTCTCCTAACAATGTCACGACCCCAAATACTAAGCAGGCCGTGATGACGCCTATCGTGGAACTAGGCTAGCCAACAATCACATATTTACAGTTCTTATAAAAAATTTCCAACTCATTTTTCAACATTTCATAAACGTATATAAATTTCTGAATCTTTTAAGCAAAACAAAACGGCTAAACAGTCTACAACCATCCCCAAGATCCGGAGCCAACATGTCATGAGCATTTAAGGATAATACAAAAAATTCTATTGTCATAATACAAGATCTCGGAGCGAAGAACTAAGTAAAAAATAAGAAAGGGAAACAGAGATGTTGCGGAGGCTGAACAACTACCTTTATGTCCCGACTCTGGCTCCGCACGAAAATAGATGACAAACACAACACCTGTATCTGCACACAGGGGTGCAGGGAGTAATGTGAGTACGCCAACTCAGTAGTAATGAAAATAAATCAAGTCTAAGAAGTAAGAAACACATAATATCAACATGCTTTAAAATCCAATTTCAGTAAAATCCTTTGAAAAATGTGTTTTCCAACAATTTCAGAAATAAAAATACCCGAAGAGTTTAGTGTAAAATGAAACAAATCATAAATAGTCCCTTGGGCCAAAACATGAATCATAAATCGCCCCTCGGGAAGAATATCACTCTGCATACCTCACAATCACTCAGTATCAGCCCCTCGGGCAACCTCACTATCACTCATGCCTCGCAATCACTCGTCACTCGGCACTCGGCACTCATACTCAGTAGGTACATGGCGTCACTAGGGGTGTGTGCAGACTCCGGAGGGGCTCCTTCAGCCCAAGCGCTAAATATCAAGCCGCCTCGTGACATCTCATATTATCACAAACAGGCCCTCGGCTTCACTCAATCAGAAACTCTCAGTAAGCCCCTCGGGCTATCAGTAAAACGAGGTACTCGACCCAAAAACATCATTTTATAACTCAAATAGTGCAAATAAGGCTAAGTTTCGAAAACAGTTAAGCATAATATGACTGAGTGTAAATCAAAAATCGACACAGTGAGGAAATAGCAGTAAAAAGCCCCCATGGGGCCTAAACAACTTGGCGTGAGGCCCCAAACATGGCTTACAGCCCAAATAGAGCAATAGTTTAGAACACAATTTAACATATGATTTAGAGTAAAGTACGCAACTCAATAGTTTCCACGGAGAGGACTTAGTCCAAATCCAAAAATCAGTGCACTCCACACACTCGTCATCTGACATGTGCGCCACTCTAAAAATAGTGAGAAAATACGAAGTTCGAGATTTCATACCATCAGGACAAGATTTATAGTCATTACTTACTTCAATCTGGCCCAAATACTAATATGTGATGCTCTTTCCTCTCGAATCGGCTCTCGACTGCTCTGAATCTAACCAAAACCATATCAACATCATCGATATATGCTAAAGGAGAAAAGCCCAATCGAAACTATCAATTTTAGGCACAATTCTCGAAATTGGCCAAACCCGAGCCTCGGGACCACGTCTCGGAATTTGATAAAAATCACAAAACTGGAATCCTCATTCCCCCACGAGTCTACCCATACCAAATTTACCAAAATCCGACCTCAATTTCCCACACAAATCATCAAAGAAATTTCCAATTCTTCCTCCCATTTTCCCCCAATTTCTACTTGCATTCCTCCAATTACATGATAAAAATCAAGACTAATTCATGAAATTAAACCAAAAGTGATTGAAGAACACTTACCACAAGAATCCCACTGAAAATATCGTCCAAATTCTCCTTCTCCCGAGCTCTCTAATGGAATATTGAGTTACGGCCAAAAACCCCCGTTCTTGAAACTTAAACTATATGCCCAGGTCTTTCTTCACTGCGATCGCGGGAGTTCCCATGCGATCGCGAAGAAAAAGTCTTCTACCCCATAAAATTACGCTACGCGATCCCACACATACACACGCGATCGTGATTCAGCAGCACATAAACCCACGCGATCGCGAACCTGTCACGACCCCAAATCCTAAGCCGGTCGTGATAGCGCCTATCGGGAGACTAGGCTAGCCAACCATTTCAGACTATCAATATATATATATATATATATATATATATATATATATATATATCATCATTCCCCAAAACTCAGCAGATTTTAAAATAGCAGAATGAGATGAAACAAAATACACACNCAAAATTTAGCAGATTTTAAAATAGCAGAATGATATGAAACAAAATATACACTTCACCAAAACCTGGAGTTAACTGTCATGAGCATCTAAGACTGAAAATACAATGTACAACATAGTGACTTGCTACAACAAAAGTCTGAGGTACAAAAGACCAAAAGAAACTATGATCAGAGGGAGGAAAGGAGGTGAGCTGGGGACGTTGAGCAGCTACCTCAATCCTCGAACAACTCCAAGCTCGTCTGAAAATCAACTAGTGAGATGGTCTGGTACCTGGATCTGCACACAGAGGTGCAGGGAGTAACGTGAGTACACCAACTCAGTAAGTAACCAATGTAACTAAAAACATCAGTGTAGTGACGAGCATTTAAATCATGCAAATCCATATAGTGAATAACAGCGGAAATGAATAAATCAAGTGAGGAATTCTACAATTCCGAATTTTTGATAAAACTCCGGTTTCCATTTAAAAATCCCGTATAAAAACATTTATACAACATTTGTTATCAAAGGCTTAGTGTAAAGAAGAGTGTAAAAAACATTTTTCATAAAATATAAGCCCCTCGGGAACATTATCACTTGCAGTAAAGCTTCTTCGGCAAGCCTCTCAGTCACTTGTAACTCCATTATCAGTATCTCATGCTCTCACTTAACACTCGTACTCAGCAAGTACCATGAACACACACAAATGCTACGGGGGGCAGCCCGCTCCAATACTATTTATATATATATAAATATATATTTATACTGATACGGCGTGCATCATGATCCATATATAACATACGCTGCGGCGTGCAGCCCGATCCATATAATAGTCGACTGCTTTCACTGGGGTGTACAGACTCCTGGAGGGGCTCCTTCAGTCCAAGTGCTATATCTGATGCGGCATGCAGCCTGATCCAATATGTATATTGCTGCGGCGTGCAGCCCGATCCATATGTAACATATATTGCTGCGGCGTGCAGCCCGATCATATATATATGTAATCTATATTGATGCGGCGTGCAGTCCAACCCATATGTAATATATGACATATATATTGCTACGGCGTGCAGCCCGTCCCATAACTATCCTCACATACTCGGCTCTCGGCCTGACTCAGTCACCCTCACAAGCCACTTAGGCAATTCATATCAACTCACGGGACTCCGCCCAAAATACTTTTCTGAGTTTTCAAGCAGTGTGATAATAGTAAAAATAACAACAAGTAGGAAACATGACTGAGTTCACAGATGTTCTATCAGGATAGAGGTAGAATAGTGTAAAAGTACCTCTGAGGGTCTAAACAGGTCGGCACAAGGCCTCAAACATGGAAAAATACCCCTGAGGGTCTAACAGGTCGGCATAAGGCCCTAAACATGGCTTACAACCCATAAACAAGTATAAATTTCCGAAACACAGGATATCATAAGGTTTCAAATCGAATACGCGGCTCAATAGTCACTACGGGGCGGACCAGGTCACAATCCCTATCGGTACATGCCCCAAAGCTCGGCACCTAGCATGTGCGTCACCTCATTTACCAAAACAATATCAAATAACGGGGTGCCATACCCTTAGGTTTAGAGTTACAATCGTTACTTACCTCAAACAGCCAAAAAGCTACTCCGCAGTGCTCTTGACCCTCGAATTGGCTCCCGATTTCTCCGAATCTAATCAAAACCAGATTAACGTCATCAATATACGCTAAAGGAACACAACCCAATCGAGAACTATCAATTTAGACACAATTCTCGAAATTCGGCCAAACCCGAGCCCTGGGGCCACATCTCGGAATTCGATAAAATTTACATCATTAGAATCCTTGTCCTCCCACGATTCTATACATACCAAGAACACTAAAATCGGACCACAATTTCCCACTCAAATCCTCAAAAGAAAATCCCAATTCCATGCACTTAACTTTCCCAAAATTTGGGTTTAATTTCAACAATTTTCCGGTTTAATTACTTAGAAAATGACATAGAAACGAGTTATGAAGTTGAAAACCTTACCTCCAAGTGAGCCCCTTTGATTTCTTCTTCAAACCATCTCAAATAGCTCTAAACCCACTTATCAATGGAGGAAAATGGACAAAATTTCGCAACCATGGGCTTTAAAACATTCTGCCCAACACTTATATCCCATTCAGTGTGATCGCGACTCCAGCCACGCGATCGCATACCAACACACTCGATCACATAGAACAAACCTCCATCCTACACACGAGCCTCAGAACCTCTATGCGATCGCACCAAAGTCCACGCGATCGCACTGCTTCACCTGCCCAACCTATGCGATCGCAATACATACCACGCGATCACATAGAAAAAATTGACTGGCTCACTCTTTTACTCTACGCGATCACGAATGAGTCCACACGATCGTAGTGAAGAAATCACTGCTGCTAAAACACCAAAAAACATCCGACTCCTTGAGGCCAAAAAGTGCCCGTTTGAGCATCCGAAATACACTCGAGGCCCCCGGGACCTCAACTAATCCTACCAACACACCCCATAACATCATTCTAACTTTGTCGAGCCTTCGAAACACCAAAAATAACACGAAAACACCAAAACTACATCAAATTCAAGCCTATGAACTTTGAAACATCTAAATTTTGCGAATGATGCCGAAACCAACCAAAACACATCCGATTGACCTAAAAATTTGCACACATATCCAAAATGACATTACGTACCTGTTCCAACTTCCAAAATTCCATTCCGACCCCGATATCCTATTTTCCACTGCCGGCCGAAAATCGCCAAAAACTAACTTACGCCAATTTAAGCTTAATTCTACACCGGACATCAACACTTTATTTCGAACACACTCTTAAGTCCCAAATCACCTAATGAAGCTACCCGAGCCATAAAATCCACATTCTGAGGTAGCTTACCAATAAGTCAACTCCCAGTTGACTTTTTAAATTATTAAGCTAATTTAAGAGACTAAGTGTCTCAATCCTCACCACGACCACTCCGAACCTGACCCAACACAATATAAATAGGCTAAGCAACCTACGATAAAGAAGAAACGGGGGAAACGGGGCTAACCTCACTGAACGACCGGCCGGGTCGTTACATCTTCCTCCTCTTAAACAAACATTCATCCTCGAACAGGCCTAGAAACATACTTGGAGTCTCGAATAAGTGAGGATATTTGTCTCGCATCTCCCGCTCGGTCTCCCAAGTGGAATCCTCCACCAGATGTCCTCTCCACTGAACCTTCACTGAAGCTATATCCTTAGCCCTCAGCATTCTGACCTGACGACCCAAAATAACCACTAGCTCTACCTCATATGACATATCACCCTTAAGTTGAACCATTTTGAAGTCCAAACATGAAATGGATTGCCAACATACTTCCGGAGCATCGAAACATGGAACACCGAATGAATACTCGATAAGCTGGGAGGCATAGAAACTCTATAAGCCACCTCCTCAATCCTCTAAAGCACCTCAAAAGGCCCAATAAACCGGGGACTCATCTTTCCCCTCTTCCCGAACCTCATAACACCCTTCATGGGTGACACCTTCAGCAGTACCTTCTCCCCAACCATGAAAGACACATCTCGGACCTTCCAGTGCGCATAACTCTTCTGCCTAGACTGCATCGTGCAAAGCCGCTCCTCAATCAGTTTCACCTTTCACAACGCATCTTGAACGAAGTTTGTGCCCAATATCCTAGCCTCGCCTGGTTCAAACCAACCAACCAGAGATCTGCACCTCCTACCATATAAAGCCTCATACGGAGCCATCTGGATACTCGACTGATAACTAATATTATATGCAAACTCCACGAGTGGCAAAAGCTGGTCCCATGAACCCCTAAAATCAATAACACATGCACGCAACATATCCTTCAAAATCTGAATAGTACGCTCCGACTGCCCGTCGGTCTGAGGATGAAATGTTGTGCTCAACTCGACCTGAGTACCCAAATCTATCTGTACGCTCTCCAAAACTGAGATGTGAACTGAGTACCTCTGTTAGAAATGATAGAAACTAGAACCCCATGCAATCGGACAATCTCTCTGATATAAATCTCAGTTAACCACTCCGAAGAATAAGTAGTACCAACAGGAATGAAGTGCGCGGACTTGGTCAGCCGATCCACAATAAACCATATAACATCAAACCTCCTCGAAGTCCGTGGGAGTCCAACTTAGAAGTCCATGGTGATTCGCTCCCACTTCCACTCCGGAATATCAAATCTCTGAAGCAATCCAACTGGTCTCTAGTGCTCATACTTGACCTGCTGACAGTTGAGACACCGAGCCACAAACTCAAGAATATCTCTCTTCATCCGCCTCCACTAATAATGTTGTCTCAGATCCTGATACATCTTCGTGGCACCTGGGTGGATGGAATACCGCAAACTATGGGCTCAGCTACAATCAAATCTCGAAGCCCATCCACATTGGACATTAAAATACGGCCCTGAATCCTCATGACCCCATCATCACCAATAACCACATCTTTGGCATCACCGCGACAGACCATGTGCTGAAGAACAAGCAAATGTGGATCATCATACTGGCGTGCTCTAATCTGATCATAAAGAGAAGACCTGCAGGCTATATAAGCCAATACCCGCGGAGGCTCTGATAGATCCAATCTCACCAACTGACCTGCTAAAGCCTGAACATCAAGTGCTAATGGCTGCTCTACTACTGGAAGGTAGGATAGACTCCCCAAACTCTCAGCCCTGCGACTCAAGGCATCGGCCACCACACTGGCCTTCCCCGGATGATATAAAATAGTGAGGTCATAATCCTTGAGAAGCTCCAACCACCTCTTCTGACGTAAATTCAGATCCTTCTACTTAATCAGATGCTGCAAACTACGGTGATCAGTGAAAATCTCACAATGCACTCCATACAAATAATGACGCCAAATCTTCAAGGCGTGGACAATAGCTACTAGCTCAAGATCATGCACTGGATAATTCTTGTCGTGCACCTTCAACTGTCTGGACGTGTAGGCAATCACCCTACCGTCCTGCATCAAAACCGCTCCAAGGCTAACTCTCGAGGCATCATAGTAAACTGTATAAGAATCTGAACCCGTAGGAAAAATCAATATCGGAGTTGTAGTCAAAGCTGACTTGAGCTTCTGAAAGCTCTCCTCACACTCCTCAGTCCACCTGAACTGAGCACCCTTCTGGGCTTGGTCATAGGTGTTGCAATAGATGAAAACCCCTCGACGAAACAGCGATAGTACCCTGCCAAACCAAGGAAACTGTGAATCTTGGTAGCTGATGACGGTCTAGGCTAGCTCTGCACCGCCTCTACCTTCTTCGAATCAACCTGAATACCTTCACTAGACACCACGTGCCTCAAGAATGCTACTGAATCAGGCCAGAACTCACACTTCGAAAAAATTGCACACAGTCTCTTCTCTCTCAAGGTCTAAAGCACAACTCTCAAATGCTGCTCATGATACTCCCGAGATTGGGAATACACCAAGATATCGTCAATGGACACGATGACGAAAGAATCCAGATAAGGACGGAATACACTGTGCATCAAGTGCATAAAGGCTTCTGGGGCATTGGTCAGCCCGAATGACATAACCAGAAACTCATAATGATCATATCTAGTCCTGAAAGCAGTCTTCGGGATATCTGGCCCCCAAATCTTCAACTAATGATAGCCGGAATGCAAGTCAATCTTAGAAAATATCCTGGCACCCTGCAACTGATCAAACAAGTCATCTATACGAGGCAAGGGATATTGGTTCTTCCCCGTAACTTTGTTTAGCTGCCGATAATCAATACACATACGCATAGAACCATCCTTCTTCTTTACAAACAACACCGATGCACCCCAAGGTGACATACTAGGCTGAATGAATACCTTATCTGGGAGTTCCTGAAGCTGCTCCTCTAATTCCTTTAGCTCCGCTGGTGCCATATGATAAGGTGGAATAGAAATAGGTTGAGTTCCTGGCACCAGGTCAATACCAAAATCAATTCCCCTGTGAGGTGGCATGCATGGCATGTCTGTAGGAAACACGTCCGGAAAGTCACGAACCACGGGAACTGAATCAATAGCGTGAGTCTCACCACTGCATCCCTCACAAAAGCCAGATATGATAAACACCCTTTCTCAACCATACGCTGAGCCTTCAGGTAGGAAATCACCCTGCTAGGCACATAATCAGAAGAATTTCTGCACTCAACCTTCGGAAATTCGGGCATAGCTAAGGTCACAGTCTTAGTGTGATAATCAAGAAAGGCATGACACGGAGATAACCAGTCCATGCCCAATATCACATCAAAATCGACCATGCTGAGTAACAGTAGGTCTACTCGAGTCTCCAGACCCTCAATAGATATCACACACGACCGATATACACGGTCCACAAAACTAGTATCGCTCACCGGAGTCGACACGTTAAAATATGTAATTAACGACTCACGGGGCATATCTAGAAAATGGACAAAATATGAAGAAACATGGGAATATGTAGAACCAGGGTCAAATAAAGCCAAAGCATCTCAGCAACAGACTAAGACAATACCTACGATCACTGCATCGGAGGCCATAGCATCTAGCCTGGCTGGAAAGGCATACATACGGGCATGACCTCCACTTGCTCGACCTCCCCCTCTAGGGCAGCCTCTAGCTGACTGACTACTACACACGGCGGCCTAGGTGGGTGGTGAAGTAACTGAAGCTGAAATTGAAGGCTGGCTCCTCAACTGAGATTGACCTCCAAGAAGATGAGGACAATGCCTCCTCATATGCCCGAACTCTCCACACTCGTAACAACTCCCTGGAGTGGAGACTGGGACTGAAATGAACCTCTGGCACCAGAATGGCCGCTAGGAGAACCATGCATAGAAGAACCCTGAACTGATGGTGCTCGAGCTACACTCTGGGCTGGAAGAGCATTGAATGAAGAATGACCTGCTGAAAACCGCGGGGACCATGCACCGAAGATGCACCACTATAGGCTGGGCGGCTTGACCTAGGAGGCCTGAATGAACGGTCCCTACCCTGCTGAAACTGCCCCTTGGAAGGAGCACCACTAGAAACAACCGATCCACGAGGCCTCTTGGCCTCCCTTTCCACCTGCTCCTAGTGGCGAGCCGACTCAATATCTCAAGTAATATCAACAACATGCTCGAATGTAGCATCTGATACTCTCTCCCGGTTCATGAAACGACGGAGCTGATAAGTGAGGCCATCCACAAACCTATTAATCCTCTCCCTATCAGTAGGTATCAGCTCGGTGGCATGACGAGCCAACTCCAAAAACCACATCTCATATTGTGTCACTGATAGCTCCCCCTGATGCAGCTGCTCAAAATGTCTGCGCTGCTCCTCCCTGTGAGACTGGGTACATACTTATCCAAGAAGTAGAGAGAACTGCTTCCAGGTGAGGGGTGCTGAACCAACAGGCCTACGCCTTTCAAAAGACTCCCACCAAGTGAAAGCAGCACCAGAAAATTGAAAAGTAGCAAATGAAACCCCACTGGTCTCCAAAATCCCAGCAGTACGCAGCATCCTCTGACACTTATCCAGAAAACCCTGGGCATCCTCGCCCTCAGCACCACTGAATGTCGGAGGTTGTAGTCTACTAAACCTCTCCAGCTAACGTTGCTCATCATCTGGCATAGTTGGGACGACGAAGTCTTGAACTGGAGCAACCGGTTGGGCTGGAACCTCCCCCGGTGTCTGCTGGCCCCGAGTAACCTGCTTAGTTTTCCGGGAAATTGGAGTTTGACTGCCTCCCCCGGCTTGAGAAGTAGCGGCAACTGCCTAAGCAGGGTGGTACACACAGTCAAGATCTGAGCCAAGGTCTCCTGAAGACCCAGAATAACAATAGGCACTGTCGGTGCCTGAGCCTGTCCCGTTGGAGTATCTGTGGTGGGAATCTGATCCTGAAAAGTAAGGGGATCAACTGGCACTGCCCTGGCTGCTGCACGGGCTGGCCCCCTACCTCTACCTCGACCGCGGCCTCGACCCCTCGCTGGTCTAGCTGGTGGCTGATCACCCTGATCGGTAGCGTGACCAGAGAATGAAACAGCAGAAGTTTAGATTTCCATAATCAAAATATGGCACGACAGAATTCAAGAAAAATGAGATTGTTCATAAAGGTTCCGCAGCCTCTCGAAGATAAGTACAGACGTCTCCATACCGATCCGCAAGACTCTACTAAACCTTCTCATGAGCGTTGAGTCCTATGTAACCTAGGCTCTGATACCAACTTGTCACGACCACAAATCCTAAGTCGGCCGTGATGGAGCCTATCATGAGACCAGGCTAGCCAACCATTTCAAACTATCAATATATATATCATGATTTTCCCAAAATTTAGCTGATTTTAAAATAGCAGAATGAGATGAAACAAAATACACACTTCCAAAAACCTAGAGTCAATTGTCATGAGCATCTAAGACTGAAAATACAATGTACAACATAGTGACTTGCTACAACAAAAGTCTGAGGAACTAAAGACCAAAAGAAACTATGATCAGAGGGGAGGAAAGGAGGTGAGCTGGGGATGCTGAGCAGCAACCTCAATCCTCGATCAACTCCAAGCTCGTCCGAAAATCAACTAGTGAGATGGTCTGGTACCTGGATCTGCACACAGAGGTGCAGGGAGTAGCGTGAGTACGCCAACTCAGTAAGTAATCAATGTAACTAAAAACTTAAGTGTAGTGACGAGCATTTAAATCATGCAAATCCATATAGTGAATAATGGTGGAAATGAATAAATCAAGTCAGGAATTCTACTATTCCGAATATTTCATAAAACAATGGTTTCCATTTAAAAATCTCGTATAAAAACATTTATCCAACATTTGTTATAAGAGGCTTAGTGTAAAGAAGAGTGTAACAGCATTTTTCGTAAAATATAATCCCCTCGGGCATAGTATCACTCGCAGTAAAGCCTCTCGGGCAAGCCTCTCAGTCACTCGTAACTCCAGTATCAGTACCTCATGCTCTCACTTAACACTCGTACTCAGCAAGTACCATGAACACACAAAAATGTTGCGCCAGGCAGCCCGCTCCACTACTATTTATATATATATATATATTTATACTATTGCGGTGTGCAACCCGATCCATATAATAGTCGAATGTGCTACTTGGGGGTGTACAGACTCTTGGAGGGGCCTTTTCAGCCCAAGTGCTATATCTGCTGCGGCGTACAGCCCAATCCATATGTAACATATATTGCTGCAGCATGCAGCCCGATCCATATATATATATATATATATATATATATATATATATATATATATATATATATATATATATATATATATATATATATAAAATCTATATGGTTGCGGCGTGCAGCCCGACTCATATGTAAATATGACATATATATTGTTGCAGCGTGCAGCCCGTCCCATAACTATCCCACATACTCGGCTCTCGGTCTGACTCAGTCACCCTTACAAGCCACTTGGGCAATTTATCTCAACTCACGGGACTCCGCCCAAAATACTTTTCAGAGTTTTCAAGCAGTGTGATAACAATATAAATAACAACAAGTAGGAAACATAACTGAGTTCACAGATGTTCTATCAAGATAGTGGTAGAATATTGTAAAAGTACCTCTGAGGGTCTAAACAGGTCGACACAAGGCATCAAACATGGAAAATACCCCTGAGATTCTAAAAGGTCGGCACAAGGCCCCAAACATGGCTCACAGCCCATAAACAAGTATAAATTTTTGAAACACATGATATCATAAGGTTTCAAATCGAATACACAGCTTAATAGTCACTACGGGACGGACCAGGTCACAATCCTATCGGTCCACCCCCTCCCCCCCCCCCCCCCCCCCNGGCACCTAGCATGTGTGTCACCTCATTTATCAAAACAATATCAAATACCGGGGTGCCATACCCTCAGGTTTAGAGTTACAATCGTTACTTAGCTCAAACAGCCCAAAATCTACTCCACGATGCGCTTGCCCCTCGAATTGGCTCTCGATTTCTCCGAATCTAACCAAAACCGGATTAACATCATCAATATACACTAAAGTAACTCAACGCTATCGAAAACTGTCAATTTAGACACAATTCCCGAAATTCGGCCAAACCTGAGCCCCAGACCCACGTCTCAAAATTTGATAAAATTTACATCACTAGAATCGTCGTCCTCCCACGATTCTGTACATACCAAGAACACTAAAATCGGACCACAATTGCCCACTCAAATCCTCAAAAGAAAATCCCAATTCCATGCACTTAACTTCCCCAAATTTTGGGTTTAATTTCAACAATGTTCCGGTTTAATTACATAGAAAATGACATAGAAACGAGTGATTAAGTTGAAAACCTTACCTCCAAGTGAGCCCCTTTGATTTCTTCTTCAAACCCTCTCAAATAGCTCTAACCCGCTTATCAATGGAGGAAAATGGACAAATTTTCGCAACAATGGGCTTTGAAACATTCTGCCCAGCACTTATATCCCCTTCAGTGCGATCGCGACTCCAGCCACGCGATCGCGATGCACAGCCCAGACCTCCCTATGCGATCGCATACCAACACACGCAATCGCGTAGATCAAACCTCCATCCTACACATGCGCCAAAGTCCACGCGATCGCACTGCTTCATTTGCCCAACCTATGCGATCGCAATCCATACCACACGATCGCATAGAACAAAATTTACTGGACTAGTCTTTTACTCTACGCGATCTCAGATGAGTCCTCACGGTCGTAGTGAAGAAATCACTGCTGCTAAAACACGAGAAAACAGTAGACTCCTTAATGCCAAAAAATGCCCGTTTGAGCATCCGAAATACACCCGAGGCCCCTGGGACCTCAACCAATCCTACCAACACACCCCATAACATCATTCAAACTTATTCGAGCCTTCGAAACACCAAAAACAATACAAAAACACCAAAATTACATCAAATTCAAGCCTATGAACTTTGAAACTTCGAAATTTCGCCAATGATGTCGAAACCAACCAAAACACATTCGATTGACCTGAAAATTTGCACACATATCCAAAATGACATTACGAACCTGTTCCAACTTTTGGAATTCCATTCTGACCCTAATAGCCTATTTTCCACAGCCGACCAGAAATCGCCAAAAACTAACTTTCGCCAATTCAAGACTAATTCTACACCGGACATCAACATCTCATTCCGAACACACTCCTAAGTCCCAAATCACCTAACGAAGCTATCTGAGCCATAAAATCCACATTTTGAGGTTGTTTACCAATAAGTCAACTCCCAGTTGACTTTTTCAACTATTAAGCTAATTTAAGAGACTAAGTGTCTCAATCGTCACCACGACCACTCCAAACTCGAACCAACCGACCCAACACAACATAAGTAGGCTAAGCAAGATACGATAAAGCATAAACGGGGGAAATGGAGCTTACCTCACAGAACGACCGGCCGGGTCATTACAAAACAACTCTACGCGATCGCGAAGAACAACGGCTTAGCCCCCTCACGCACCCTTCAACTCTATGCGAACATGAAGAACACCACGCGATCACACTGCACAACAACCTCACACTCACGCGATCACGATCGCGACCTCCACCACGCGATCGTGTATAACCAAAAATCCTTCCATCTCCAGCTAGGCCTATGCGATCGCAAACATCCTCCCGCGATCGCGTAGAGGGAAACCAGAAACTCACACCAACAAAAATCAGCCAAGTTTTTAAGCCAAGAGTTGGTCCGTTAACCACCCGAAACACAATCAAGGCCCTCGGGGCCTCAACCAAACATACCAACACATCCCATCATCCTGATCGCAAAGGATGGCTTGCCGGCAGTCACGCACTATCATTCTTGCATCTTCTACATCACATCTTAACATATTCTGCATTGTAATATACGGGTATGTGTGTATTTTATTTTTTGCGGGAGCAAACATCTCAACGTGGAACTCCTTCTAAGAATCAAACCAAACTACAACACTATGAGGGACAACAAAATCATTAGTGATCCAGGGATCCAAGCTCGAAATGATCAATAGAACTCTAATTTCTCAAATCTTTCAAGTCAAGCCTCAAATGTAAGGCTTTCATGAGTACCAAATCTTCCGACTCGCAGTATCATCATAATACGATATTGGGGCAATTCCTGCAAACATCTCTTCCTCAAGTTCTTCACTCCAGAACAACATAAGTCCTGATCCTCGTTAAGCCCGAGGTATGTAAGCAATTCTGTAACGACCCAGCCGGTCGTTTTGTGTATCAGGACCCTGTTCCCCTAAATGATACTTCTCGTAGCGGCTTATTATGATTTATGACTTGCGGGGATGGGTGGTGCGGGATTCAGAAGTTTTTAGAGTGATATAGGAACACTTGGTTCCTTAAGGTTGGCCTTTAAGACTAAGTTTGACTTCGGTCAACATTTTGAGTAAACGACCTCGGAATCGAGTTTTGACGGTTCCGATAGCTTCTTATGATGATTTTAGACTTGAGTGTATGTTCGGAATGGGTCTTGGATGACCCGGGAGCGTTTCGGCCCCCAATATCAAAATAAGAGTTTTCTTAAGTTCATATTGTGGTTTGGGATGGGTTTTTTGTTATCGAGGTCTAAACGGAATTTTGAGACCAGGACTAGTTTCGTTATGTCATTTATGACTTCCTTGCAAAATATGGTGTCATTCCGAGTAGTATAGGTCGTTTCGGCGCATTGAAAGCGAATCCTAGAACTCTAAGTTCAAAGTTTGATTCAATTTGGTTTTGGGGTCGAATTCTTAGTTTCATTATTGTTTTTCACGTTCCAAAAATTTGGGCGATTCTGTATCATGAATGCAGACGTGTCAGTGCTTTTGGACGGGGGATTGACCGGAAAATTCCAGGTCAGGTCAGGTTTCCTTCTCCGCATTCGCGGGGGATTGACCGCGTTCGCGAAGAAGGAACTGGTCACGGGTGGTGAATGCTCTGTGTGTTCGCACTAAGGGCCTCGCGATTGAAATATGTTAGGCTTCTGACCGAGTGCGTTCGCACTCTTCCCCCTCTCCCCCCCCCCCCCCCCCCCCCCCCCCCCCCCCCCCCCTCCCCCCGCGTCCGCATAGGGTTTGGCTACGGGCCAGGCCAGCTTGTCCCTTACCCTGTGCGTCCGCATCCCACCTGCCGCATTCGCGAAGGTCTAGCCCAGCTAGCCTCCGCGTTCGCATAGAAGGCCCCTGAGGGCCGGGTCGCTTAGGCATCGCGAACGCACTGCGCAGGCTGCGTTCGCATAGAGGAAACAACTAGGCAGTGTGTTTTTATAACGGGATTAATTCATTTTTTCCTCACCTTCTTCATCTTCCTTGGGGTAATTTTGAGCATTCAAGAGGGGAAAACGACCTAGTTATTGGAGGTAAGTAATTCCTACCATAAACTTAGTCTAATACTTGGATTCTTAGGTAGATTAACTCATTAATTAGTGGAAATTCAAGGGTTAGAGTAAAAACCTAGGTTCTATAAAAAATTGGGAGAATTACCAAGGAATTTGCCATGAAATCACACAAAAACTATATATTAATGATCCTTAGGTATTGGGTAATTGATTCCTTCGAAAATTTTCGGAATCCGAGCATGTGGGCACGGGGGTGTATTTTAGGATTTTTCAAAGTAAGTTGAAATAACTAAGTAAATAGAAGAATTCCATACTTTTGAGTATAAATTGATATATTTGTATAACATTTGGCTAGTTTCGAGTCCTTGGGTGTCGAGTTTGGAGTTTCGGGCGCGTTCTTGACCGGGGAAGAAGGCTCTACACGAGGTGAGTCTCCTTTCTAACCTTGTAAGAAGGAATTATCCCCATAGGTGATCTAAATGCTATGTGTTAATGTTTGTGGGGGCTACGTACGTACAAAGTGACAAGAGTCGGTACGTAGCGTCTATTATTATTATGTCCGGGAAGTTAGGCCCACATCATGCCTTGTGTTTTTCCTCGAAATGAATTATATGTTTCATGAATTCATGTTATATGTAGCCTTGTTCCCTGAGATCATGGAATTTGATAATTTAAAGTACTTTTTTACTGGAAAGTAATTTATGAAGAATATTATGTGTGCATGTGACCGCTTCACAATTTACATTCCGCGAGCGGAGTGTTATTTCCCCCACTCTCATGGGAGCGGGTCGTACGTCGCGGCGGATTAAAAGATACATTATGGTTCGGTCCGTTCGACCCTCGACAGTGCACATATATGATTATTGTGATGGCTCAGGTTGGTTGTCCTTATCCTGTATGCGCATGCTAAATTGTTAAATACTTCATGGATATTGAAATGACAGATATTTGGGGGAAAATGTAGTAATTTGTTTATTTACTTCCAGTTTTATTTGCATTGCAGTTACTTCAATGTTTACTGTTTTATCATCCTCGCATGCCTATTGTTGTTACCATATCTTATTAATTATATTGCTGGTCCCTAGTGAGTGTCAAGTTGACCTCTCGTCACTACCTCTTCGAGATTAGACTGGATACTCACTGAGTACATGTCTATTTATGTACTAATGATACGCTTCTGTACATAATTGTACAGGTTCTGAGGTTGGTGGATCTGGTTATCAGACCGGAGCTCGATTCTGAGTATAGATTGGACCTGACTTCATGGTGAGCTTCTTCTCCTGATGATCCTCGGCAGCACCATGGAGTTTCTTTTGTTACTCCCGTCTATTTCTTCCAGATATTGGGATAGTTATATTATATCTTTTGTATATTCTGTTAGTATGCCGGTAGGACTGGTGACACTAGTCCCTGGCACACACGTGGTAGATATTATGGTTTACGGGTCTGTATATATATTGGCTCACGCCTCCTTATGACTGCTTTTGGTTAAATTGGCTAATTATCCTTTTCAATTAATGTTTTGAGCTTAAAAACTTGGCATGTGTTGGAATGTTTAATCAAATATGTGAAAATCCTTAGTTATTTGGGTGTTGGCTTGCTTGAACCCGGTGTTGGGCGCCATCACGACCTGAGTTAGGATTTTGGTTCGTGACAAATTCAAAGACAGAATTCGACCCTTCCCAAAATTCTCCTGGAATCTCCCAGCCCATAATCTTCGTGCCATTCTTGCAAGGTATGCCTAAGTCGAGGCAAAATTGGCTTTGGTTCAATTTCTTTGCTCAAAATCTCTTTCATTGTCTCCGCTCAAAGAGGGGCAGCTGTTGACGGTCAATTTTGACCTCCTTTTTAAAATTAATTTATTTATGTTTAAATATTTACAGTGAATGTTTTGAAAGCATTTTCTATCAATAGTACCTATTTTTACAAATTAACTGAGTACAATTTTCAAAATTAATAATTTTAGTATCGATAACTACAAATATATTTATTATTTCAAGATCAGTAGAATAACTTTTAAAATGTAACACATAGGATTTATAATAGATTTAATAAATTATTCTTTAATTCATAATTAATTACATTACTATATTAAAATATAAGGAGATATATGTTATAATTGCCTCAAACACCTTTTATATTACCAAATAATACAGGGATTACTTTCTCTGCTTTTCTGAAATTTATTGATCATAATATTGCTCAAGTTAGTATTTCTGAAATTAATGATTTGATTGCTCAAAATAATTATTTGAGTTTATATGTAAAAGTATTAGGTGAACATATTGGGTCTCTTGACAAAAAGCTTGACGATTTAATTACTTTGATAAAAGAACTGAGTTCTTCTTCTTCATTTTCTAATGTTGCTTTTACAAGCAAAGAAGGACAAACGGTTTTTACTCATATTCAAAGACCTCCTGAGATTCAGGATTTTAAATTCAAATCTTTAAATGATCTAGAAGAACTTCTTGATAAAAAGTTTTCAGGACTAAGTAATAAACCAATTGATTTATCAAATGATTTGGCTGATAAATTAGAAGCCAATTTTGCTTCAAAAGATTTTGATTTAAAAGAACAAACTTGGTCTGAAGTCAACCGCCTTAAAGGCATAGCAAAACCGACTATTCCTTATTCTTCAAAAGGAAAAGAACAGGTTGATGAAACTATTTCTCAGGAAGAGATTATTGAAAAGTCAAATTCTTTTTTAGGGATGATGCAAGTCAGTACTGCTCATAAATGGCATATTCAATGTACTATTTTGATTGATAATCATTTGTCGATAACTGCTATTGCTATGATTGATAGTGGTGCTGATGTTAGTTGCATTCAAGAAGGATTAATTCCTTCTAAATACTTTGAAAAAACCACTCATGTAGTTAAATCTGCATCAGGACATGCTTTAGTTATAAAGTACAAACTGTCTAATGCTCGTATTTTTCAAAATAAAGTTTGCATTCCGCATTTCTACTTTCTGGTAAAAAATCAATTGCATCCACCAATTATACTTGGCACACCTTTTATTAATGCTATATATCATTTTTCCCATCTTGATTCAAAAGGATTTACTGCTAGATATAATGATAAAGAGATATCTTACTCTTCTATTGCTGACCCCATAAGTCGTGATATCAACGCTTTGATTAATATAAAGCAAAAACATGTTGATTCCTTGCAATTAGAAATGTTTAGCATGAATATTTTTGAGACTATGAAATCTGTTAAAATACAGGAAAAAATGAAATTGATTTCCGAAAAAATTGCCATTGAAATTTGTGCAGATCATCCGAGTGCCTTTTGGAATAGAAAAAGGCATATTGTTACTCTTCCATATGAAGACAGCTTTTCTGAAGATAATATTCCTACAAAATCTCGACCTTGTCAAATAAATGTTGAAATAGTAGAATTTTGCAAAAAAGAGATTGATAATTTGTTAAACAAAGGTTTGATCAAACCTTCCA